>QFEA01009484.1:5457-28289 GCA_003315975.1 Lactifluus echinatus
CCACCTTTCGTAGGTTCCTCTGGATTGCATTTCGTTTTGGACGGCCACGACTGACGGTGCGGAACACGAGCGTGAGCAAAACGACGGCTGCACCGAGTCTCACACGACGACCAAGAGTCGAATCTCCACCCGTGTATTTGACAGCAAGAGAGCTAAGAGCAGACAGGGCTTCGGAACCCGAGTCAAGGATGGGGGCGCTCAACGATGTCATGGCCCGAGTGGCTAAGGGTCATGTGATGGAAAACCAAACCTCCCAGCTGCTTGAAATACTTGCTTGAAAAATAATAAGCCCAGTCACGTAAGCCTGAGGCGAGGGCCCGAAATTTGATGCAGGCGGAGGGGAGGTGGTGCGGGCGGAGGCGGAGGCGAAAGCAGGTGAAGCGCGCGATCGACGCCTCGCCTTTCGCCCTTTCGCTGCTCACCTCTGGCACTTCAGCTTGAGCTCAGCTTGAGCAAGCACTGGGACCCAATCTCTGCTCTGAACCGAATACTTCCTGCGTGTCATAATGCATACAGTTGAAACATCATGATCAGCTGGCGTTAATGTACTGCACCGTACCCTTGTCACGATGGGCGCCTCGGCGACTCGTAACCCGCCGCTTCTCGAATCGCGCTTCTCGAATCGCATGGAAGCGCACGGCGCTAAGCTAGAAATGTCCTTATTTCGGCGTTATGGTACGTATTGCGTCCGATCTTTCCCCGTTTGGCGGCTTCGCTTACCATTTATTTCCTTCATCCGTGGCGTCGCATAGTAGTGCTGTATTCCTTGGACGGCCTCTGTTAACGTGTTGCTAATATCTGCGGCTGATGTCGGACGCCGCGAGCTGCTACTGGAACATAAATCACCGGCTTTATGCAGGTTGTCATATGGTTACTTATTCTATCTCTCAGAAGCATGAATTATATCGGAGGCGGACCGCTCCGAGCTGCCAGGGGCAATGCAATGATGTCCGTACGTTTCTTTTGCTCCTTCCTGTATAATTGGAAGCTTACAACCAAGCGTTTCACTAGGAGACCCGTACCAGGTATCAGAACGTTAACGTGTCAGCGTACTGCAACCCGGGCCAGAGCACCGGCGAATTATGTTGTAGGTTCACTTTGGCGCCACTGTAACAACGATCTAGCGATCGGCGTAGTACCGAATTAAAAGTAGGGTGTAATTTGGCAGTCTATGCGGCATGCGATGGTTCGAGCGTTGGACCGTTTCACTCTTTCTACATATCTCGCTAAAAGCGATAAAAGGCAGATCTCCGAGCACAGTATAGTTGATCAACTCCCTTTGATCTCGATCGCAGCTGACGATATATTACACGATTTATCGTAGAGGCTGGTACAGCATAGCGATGCAACGCTAGCCGATTCGGACAGACAGTTCGATGAGCATGGAGCAGGCGTGGCTACCCCGACTTTTTGCGATGTCAGGGCAATTCTCATTTACAAACACATCACACGGCATCCGAATAATATATGCTCTACTCGGAACCATCAATTTGTTGTCCGGGTTCATTAGACACAATCCTGTCCCTCAACTGACCTTCCACCTCGAACACATGCTTGTCAAATTTCGTATCTGCAGCCCATTCATTCACCCACGTTACAACGTCACGCGCCATTTGTAGCCCCTGGGCACGCCTGTCCGGTGCGTGCCTTCCCTCTCGGCGTTCTAACTTGCGCTGTGCCCCTGTGCGCCACGCGTCTGAAACGGCGCCGGCCCACTCACCTGCTTCATATGCATCGCGCGTCATCTCCACACCCACGCCTTCCCGCTCAAGTAAGAGGCGCAAACCGTGTTCCTCAACGAAGAGCGGTCTGGACACTGAGACAGGATGAATGCACCAATAATGTGATGAAAAAGGTGGACTCCACTTACCATAAACAAAAGGTGTGCACGAGTCGATACATTCCGAGACCGATCCGTACCCCTGTGGACATGTCAGTGAAACGTATTGGTAATGAAACAGAACCGGTCAGGGACGCACGAGCTTGCCTAACAAGACATCGCCAACGGCCATTAGGTCGGGCATATAGACGTCTCTAGGGGCAATGTAGAACCCTTCAGGCAGATCGTTGTCCTCTTCCCCAGAGCTCGCGCTGGACTCGGCCGCGCCGCATACGACCGCGATCCATGATGCATCAGGGAGCATCAAAGCATGCGCGTCCGCGTCCTCTAGCTCGGCAGAGGCGCTCCCCCCTGAAAATGCATCGTTATTGAACGTCGGCGTTGGAGGTATAGTCGTAAATGTCGGAAGGGTAGGGCTCTGCATAGCTGCGGGTGCTGGAGCACCAGGAACAAAAATATGTGATGGGCTAAAAAGTGGGCTTGGCCACTCCAGACCGCGCTTCCTTGGGAACAAGTTTAGCTCTTGTGAAAGATCGCGAGAGAAGTCGTTCGATCGTAGGTTCTGTTCGCACTCGGGTGCAGGGCGACTGGGAGACGCAGGGCGAGATGGCGTGCCGCTCTTGGAAGGCTTATGAAATATCTGGCCGCCGAACGAAACAATCAGGATTTTCGTATTGTCCGGGTCGTGAAGATGTCCTGGAATGCCTATGGTAAAAAGAAAGCGAGAGCGACCTCCGCAGGTATATATATCATCATTAGGAGCACGGACAAGTAACGGCGCGCGACGAGCGCTGCGCGGTTTAGGTTTCGTAACGGGAGGAGCATCAGAGTGACGAGGTGGAAACGGTATTGATGGATATAGGGCATATTCGCGAGGGTCCTTTGAGAGATGAGCAATCACTTCGGACTCGAACGAGTGCGAAATGGTGTCAATCCATTGAGTCGCTGGGAGAGATGGAGAAGGAGAAAATGAAGGAATTGGGATGGCGCCCGGAAGTACAAGAAGCATGTCAGCATGACGGTAACCTTCAAAGATCTGTTGAACTAGAGGAGAGAGTGTTTCTTCTGGTACTGGCAAGTCGGGCTCAGGGAGGTCGTACATAGAATTACTCGGACTGGCCAGGAGGTGCTGGGAGTTCGATTGCTCTACGAAAGAAGCAGAGAGTAGGCTATAAATAGAGTCAAAGGTAAAATTCGTGATCAATACTGAAGGTACACCGGCTTTGTGGGCTGCAAGACTGGCAGGCGGTTAGAGCTACCGTAAATATCGAGGTAAAGCAATGTTACCCACAATCCAAGGAAAGCAGCGTCACTCAGAACGCAATCCGCTTCTATTTCCCGCAGCCACCGAGCCTCTTCTTCGAGCCTTTGCTCCTTTTTGCTTAGAAAGGATTCAAGTGCGCATATGCTTTTCTGCCTGTCCACATGGTATCTGGGGGCAACATTTCACTGTAAGGCGCTGACAAGCAGGATAATATCGCGATGCAACAAACGCCAGTGGCTGCAGAATAATCGGATCAATCTCTGCATTGCGGTATATAGCCCCCAGAGCGATAGAGGTAGAGAAGACACGTTCCGGAGCAGAGGATACGATATGCACCGTGTGCGGCTCTTCAAGAGAGAGTAGATGACAAGCGAAAGCGGAGACCCGTGTTGCGTGCCCGAAACCTGCTGGTTGATTGGAACTGATCTCCCGGAGCGTCAAGTCCCGTACATACCATGTCCAGAGCAGTAATACGCGAAACGTAGAGAAGGCATTCTTTGGGAGCGGTCGTCAGAGATTGTCCTCTGCCGTTGACTCTTACGATCAAACCACTTGTCAATAGCGATTGTTGCAGTCAAAATGACATCGGGAGTATTTTTCTAGGTAAAGGACAAAGTACTTACTACACCTGTTTGATACAACACTTCCCTTCGAGTTTTTCGAGGCGAGATGTTAGTTGTATAAATTTGGACTATGAAGGAGAGTTTTTCGCGTTCGCGTTTCCGAGATTGGAATTTGATATTACGGCTGCAGGCGGGCCGGAGTCGAGTAAGTAGCCAACAACTTGCATATCCTTACCACTAACAATACGCCACAATCGTGATGGATAAGACTTGGATGCTACAATCAGGTACTGAGGAAACAACAGTACATCCAATGCTTGCATCTCAGATGCATTATTTAGCCGTAAACCCTATTCGCCCCGAGGCATCCACAGGTCCGATGATACAGCGACCTCAAAGTTTACTACAGTCAAATATGCGACGCGATGATACATCGGCTTCCCTCTCGGACCTAATGCCGTACCTTCAGAGATCTGCGCCTTCCGTCGTCAAGACAAGGTCGGGAAGCGTTCTGTCTCGGGGGTTTATTCTTAAGACAGATTATTACCCTTCGGGTGAGTCATGAAGTGTCCCACCGTCCCACGCACAGTATTCGCTGACTCGCGTACAGGTCGAGCACTGGACCTCGATCTGAATGTTCACGGTGCCCCGAATTTCCGAGCTCCCAAAATAGGCGGCTTGAACGTATTTGGTGCTGCTCAACCGCGATCTCAAGGCCTACGAGCCATCCTTTCCGTTCTTAGAGCACGTCCGACAGAGACTTCACCATCGCATGTTATCTGGTTTTCGACGCGGGAGGAGCCCATTGGTATGCCTCAGCCAAATCCTCCGTCCCTTTCCTTGACGTCCTCCTGGATTAGTGTATATCTCAGGGCGCCCGTTCGTCCTCCGAGATTCTGCTGAGCCAAGAAAGACTCTACCTCTGTCAGATCGGCCCGAGAATCTCGAGGCGATCGAACAACGACTCAAGAATGATATACTTGCCGAAGGGGTTAGGTGCGGTTGTTCCGCTCCTGACTGTCGCTCTAATAGTGATGATCTCCGTTTCTCTTGTTGGGCAGATTCGGCGGTCTCGTACTAACCCACAACGAGATAGGCAAGTATCATCGAAAAATATTTACTGCGTGACACGTCTCATGGATATTTTTAGCCTTGGAGGATGGAGATGGCGCCATTCTGCCTACATGGACTGCCGTGGGCTCTGACAACGTCAGAACATCCAGAGAACTCTGGGAATATATGAAAAGCCAAGGCTGGCATGTAGAGGTGAGCGCTCTTGTATGAGTATATCTAACGCAAACGTTCAGAGTCAATTAGTATCATCGGTGAGTGCCCTGCACTTTTGGATATCGTTATCTTACTCGCTTTAGTATACCTATTTCTCCCGACCGTCCTATAGAGGTGCCATACCGCAACTTCTATTTCCGTTGGTCACAAATACTCACATTGTACTTTTAGGACAACTATGTCGACGCATACTTGCAAGTTATTATGGACGCCGATCCCGTTAACACTTCGCTAGTATTCTCTTGCGGCATGGGTGCTGTGCGAACAACGTTTGCAATGACTGCCGCATGTCTCGTGCGCCGCAGGCAGCTTATGTTACGTGGTCTCACAGACCCATATGCAACAAAGTTACTTAGTACACCGCAACCATCGAACGCAGCCAGTGGTATCAACACGGTTAGTCAAGCCCATGCGCCAGCTTTTCTCTGTTAACATTTGAGATCATACGCAACTAGCCTAGTGGATACGCGGTATGTCTTTCCATGATGTTCGTGAGTGTCATTAAATTACTCTTCAGACCCCCCCGCAAAGTATACTTGGTGAGGCAAAGATCCTCCAAGCTCTCGAGCAAGCGAATGCGCAACAAGACCTCAATCGCTCGCTCCTGCGCCTAACGAATATCCTCCAACAGATTCTTCCCAGCGGCCCGTCGCGCCAAGTGATCGACCTACTGCTTACCAATTCGTCACTACTTGATGATTTACGCAGGGCACATATGGGCAACTATAGCATAATCCTAAGCTTATTGGGATGCTTAGATGACGGACAGAAGGCAAAGAAGCTAGTGGATAGAGTGATAGATAGTTGTAAGTGCCGACTAATGAATCAGCTGTGAAAGATAATTGATGCTTGGCAGGTGACCATGTTGTGAATCTGAGAGAAGATATATTGGTGCACAGGATAGTGTATTCGCTCAGCAGCCTGGACGAGCCCAATAGGAACGTGATACTACAGAAGGCTGCCAAGGCTCTAGAGAAATAGTACGTGTTGCTGCCCTATTATTTGCGGGATCCAACTTCGACATGCAGTTTTTTTACCATCGCATTCGCGAGCTTTGTGGAACAACAGAACTTCTCTCAGACATTTTCTACATGGCTCAAGGTCCATCTCTTTCCTCGGATTTCTCTGTGACTGGCTTATCATCGTCCGGTTCTAGGCTAGAACAGAGATTTACAAGTAAGTCAGCAGCAATCAACCAGCATGTTCCGCTTATATTCGGGAAAATTCTCAGCCAAGTCTTATTTCTGCGCAAGTCCCATGGTACCCGCCTGAGCATCTTCTCTCCGGTTAATGATCTCAGTTCCCTTTCAAAGTCCGGGCCTCAGCGGTCACTATCACGTGGGCAGACAAATGACGTCGCGATATCTGGAGGCCAAGTCTTGGGTGATGAATATTCTGATCACGTTGTCAAGGTATGTCACCTCGTTAACGACCCCTCAGCCCCTTTTATATTCTATTGTAGAATCGGAGCGGCATCATCTTGCGAGAGGGGTGAGTAGTTTCGACCTATATTCTTGGTGCGCGGTTTCTCAAGGAAGATACCAGCACGTTACTCAAGTCCGATCGATGGCTTTCCGAATCACACCATGTATCGCTTGAGATGCGCGGGGCGATCAATTTCCGCAACATTCTGGGCACAAATATTTATGCTCTCGGGCAGCCCACCGTTGAGGCGATTAGTGAGGTTGTCGATCGCATCCGGCACGCCCATCCAGAGACTGAGAACATCGCATGGGTGACACTACGCGAAGAGCCGATCGTATATGTGAATGGTGCACCGTACTGCCTGAGGAGAGAGCGGTTCTCCCTACGGAATATGAAAGGTCCATAAAGACTTCTTCTCCTGCGCCGCTGTTTCTGACTCTATGTCCAGACTATGGCGGTATATCTGCAGAGAGATTGGAAGTCTTGGAGGAACGTTTGCGAGACGACGTCGTTTCCGAGCTTCATTCGTTCGGCGGAAAGTACGCAAGACGATTACCTGCCCGTCCCCGGCTGACGACGTTGAATCTCAGGCTTCTTCTGCACACGGAAACCCCAGACGGTTCTGTGATCCCGGTGTGGGAGGAAGTCCGCCCGGGCGATGTGGGCGTCATGAAAGATGTAATGACTGCTTGCAAAGAATCGTTCAATGATGTCGATGTTTTCTATCGCCGCGTGCCCCTCACTGCCGAACGCCCTCCAGACTTTTCTGACTTCAGC
Organism: Lactifluus echinatus; assembly: GCA_003315975.1. Lineage (NCBI taxonomy): Eukaryota > Fungi > Basidiomycota > Agaricomycetes > Russulales > Russulaceae > Lactifluus > Lactifluus echinatus. The sequence goes on from QFEA01009484.1 coordinate 12,614, forward strand.
GAGCTTATCTCAGTGATGCTTAATCCGGGTATGATTCGCACGCCGATAGTTGTCAATGACCAGCTGGGACGCGGACGTAGCACATTGACCACTGTGAGTATGACTGGATCAAATAATGTAGCTCGCATTTTTATAGCTCGTTCTTTCTAGATAATCCTTATCCTCCTTCAACAGTGGCTCGCAAGCCACGCGTACTCACCGGCTGGCCCACGGTCGAGGAATCGTCGACCTTCAACTTTGGCATCAGTGTCTCATGATGTACTATCCAGTGATCCTCCCATTCGGAGGCAATCATTTCAGGTCATCAACAGTAAGCGTCATGGTGCAATTTTGCCGCAGCGTTAATTTTCTGCAGATTTGTTACGCGTTATACGTAAAGGGCCTGCAGTCAAGGCGGCTGTGGATGATGCCATTGATCAATGTGCTGAGGTTTTCAATCTACGTGACTCGATCGAAGAAGCGCGTATTCGCGCGGAGCAGTCTACGGACGAACGGGCTAAACGATCATTTGCACAGAAAGGTCTGCTTCGCTGGCGCCAGAACCAGTATGATTTTACTCATTGACTCAAAAGGCCTTCAGAATCTACGGCGTTACTTCGAACTTATTGTTTTCCAGGCATACTTGCAATCTACAGAACCAGATACTATGCAAACTTTCGAGACTTTTGAGACTTTCGTGAAGAATCTGCCAGGTATGGATAACTTGTAACTGCGGAGTATTCTCATGCCCACGGGTGTTATTAGTTATCAAGACATTTGAGAAAGAGCTGATCGCAGAGGGCATTGATGCTTTGAAACCACTTAATCATGTCGACCTAGCGGATGGCATCGCACTGCCTGACGAAGTCACGAAAATTGTTACTAATCGCTCTGGGAGCATACTGTCGGCCTCAACGATCTTAAAGAGCGACTTCTTCACCAATCTACAGAAAATGACACTGCCAGAGTAAGCTCTTCTTTGTGCCGCCGCAACAGACTCAAATGAGGTTTCCCCAGACGAATAGAAGGAGCACCAAATTTCCGTCGAGTACCCCTAGTGCTCCAGTTGGTGTCTGACAGGGGTACACCTTCCCCGAGCAGCATTTATTTTGCCCCAAGCTCTGATGGGGGTGGGAGGAGTTTGTGCGGAAGGTGGGTCCAACCCTGCTGTGGTCAACGGAATCCTGACAACGGTATCGCTTCAAAGCGGAATGCCAACAGTCCAGGGGTACGAGATTACGCCTGTGGTGTAAGATACGAAACTGAAAACGAGGTGCAGGCTCAGGAGAGCTCTGTCACGCGTTAATGCAGGTCCAGATGGAAACAATTGTGTAGTGTGGACGTCATTGCGGGAGGTTTGTGCACAAATTCTAGTTGTCCTTATGCACTCGATCTGATATGCCCTAGGAACCGGTCATCTACGTTTCTGGGCGCCCTCATGTTCTTCGTCTGGTTGATCGTCCACTGGAAAATGTCGAGTACGTAAGAATTTCGTTTTAGTTTTCAGAGAAACTGAGATTTCTCAGAGCGACTGGAATTACTACAAGCGATGTTGAGGCAATGGAGGAGAATCTTAAGCGTGATGTCATCCGGGAAGTTCATGCTGGTCAAGGTCGCATACTACTCCATGACGAAGTGGAGGAGCGTCCGAACGTATTCTCTATCGTGCCGCTGTGGGAGAGTGTGTCCGAAGAAGATATCATGACAGCAGGAGACGTCTTTAAACTTATGGAGAAGGAGGGCTATAAAGTTCGTATTCTACACGTCTGATAACGACGTACTGATTTTTGACATGTCGTTGCAGATCGATTACGGCCGCGTTGCTATTGTGTGTTGACAAGTCCGTTTTTGATGCGCCTGAGGCTGACTTTTTGCAGACAGACGAACAGGCCCCTCTCCCCGTCGCACTATCTCAACTTCTGGAGAGGGTAACATCGACCTATGAGACAGCCGGAGATTTCATCTTCAATTGTCAGATGGGTCGTGGGCGGACAACAACCGGCATGGTCACTGCCTGTTTGATTGCGACAAGCATGAACTTGAAACGAGACGACAGTCTGTCAGGAATCGAACCCGAGACTACCGTCGAGGATTACGATGCAATTGATGGCCCCTCCGAAGAGGAAGCGTATTTGCAAGGTATACTCTTTTCAGCCAGACGGTAGAGATGACGAGTTGAACAGTCTCTTCAGGAGAGTACAAAATCATTTTACAGCTTGTCGGCGTCCTTTCGCACGGAAAGGCTGCGAAACGTTTGACAGATAGTGCCATAGACCTCATGCAAGACGTTCAAAATCTACGCAAAGCCATTTATGAGTGAGCACATTTTGCCGCACGTTGCACCTCATTCTGAACATTCCTGATTGTGATTAGCAATAAACTGAAACTAGGCGCCTGTGCTAAAGGAAGCGCCAAGCATACCAAGCTTTTCAACCTCACAGTCAACTATCTGTACGTAACAGTTTACTTTGTGAAGACAGTTCCATATCGACACGAACGTAGATACCGATACGGTGTCCTCATTGTCTTCGCAAACTACCTCATAGAACGAAGGTTTGACGAAGCAAGTGAGGATACATTCCCAGAGTGGCTCTCAGAGCATCGCGAAATTACGAAGCTACTGGACCGCCGGTCATTGGACTAAAGTCCGGCACTTGGGAGAGGAGAACGAGGTGGGTAATACTTGAGTTACGTTATTAGTTACTGGAAGACCAGTAGAATGGCAAATGCGCTACATGATCGCCAGTAAATATTCGGCCATTTACGGCCTATTACACTGGAATGTAGGATAGGGTTGACTATTCTCGGAGCATTGTTACAGGGAAAGAGTGTTCAAAGAATTCTAGTAGGAGGGAATCCAGTTGTCTGGGACTGGGATCCCTTCAACGGATTCTCCGCGCCGAACATTCTCAGGTGGCAGCATTGGCGTTGCGTTGTTCCGATATGCCCACAGCGTGTCAAATGATTCTTTAAGGTTGGTTGGTATCTTGCGCCCTGCCCCTAGATATCATGCTGTTCACCTATGAAAACAAACAGTCTTCGTGTCGGCAGTTTCTCTCGTGCCAGATCCGGGCCGCATTACCGAAATAATAAATAGCACCAAACAGACTGTCGTCCCGTCTCCCGTCTCGTCCGCGCCCCGCATAAGCAGTCGGACCTGAAGAGGCAATAACAAGATGGGGTGTCGTCTATCCCTTGCTGTGACTTCTAACAGAAATAAGGTTAGCCCAGCGATGTGGCCCGGTCCGATTTAACCAACTCAAGGCTCAGATTTGAGAAGAGCAATGTTGTCACGGTGTAAATACGTATACATGAGACCTGCCTGAAGTGTTGTTATCAAGCTTAAGCGCCTCTATCCTAGGAACGGAACTTGAGCGGCGCATAACTGCCATAGTAACTGTAGTACCAGGACATCCGTGTTGCCCACCCCTACCCCCGGGCCTTCTCAGAAGGCCATTACATGTGCTCTTCCAGCTCCCTGTCCACTACGGCAATTTCCTTATCTCAGTTAATTGCAGAAGCTTTGGCCAACTATGCCACGCAGACCGGGATAGATCTCACGAAAGAGCCTTTCGCTGAGAAGCTTACAAGCTGCGACTCTGCCGAGGCTATCTCTCGCCTACTTGTAAACAAAGAAAAGGCGTTTAAAGAATATAGGGACGGAAATCGGAAACTGTTCGCCTGTGTTCGCCCCGTAGTGCGGATCCTCCATGCGCTTTCTAGCACACTTGGTGAGGCCCTTGTTCTGGTGAGCCCCCATTGTTCTTCTGTCATTATCGTTTTGCGATTCATAACACCTCCAGATACCATTTCCACCTGCAAAAGCAATCTTTGTTGGCATTGATATCCTTCTTGCAGTATCTATCGCGCTCTTTACTTTCTTCACCCGGTTTATACTGAGGTCTGCGTCTATCAGGCAGTTGATGGCGTCTCCGCCAGTTATGACGCGCTTATCCACCTCTTTGAGTGTGTCGGAAATTTCCTCCAGCGCCTCGATATCTATACCAAGATCCCGCTAACACCCCCGATGACCGAAATCATCATAAAGATATTGGTTCAAGTGCTCTCTGTGCTTGCTCTGGCAACGAAAGAAATCAAACAAGGCCGCTGCTGTAAGTGGTTCCGTATCAGAACCTTTGCTCCTGCCGAACATTCGATAGTGAAATTCGTAAAGAAGCTTTTGGGAGAGAGCAAGATTGAGGCTGTGCTACAGAGGCTCGACCGACTTACCCAAGACGAAGCTCGAATGACGGGTGTTCAAACGCTGGAAGTGGTTTATAGTTTGGTAAACAATATGAACATGGTCATGAATGGTACGCATAGATTCCTCAACTGCTTCATAGACGTCAGCTGAATTCTTATCTGGTTAGACGGCACGGTATCAACGGATGATATCCGAGAGGCGCTTGGTATGGTTGTCTTGCATGGCCATTTTGCATCACTGATCTTGGTTGTATGTGCTAGTCGTGCTTCAAGAGGCAGCGGGCGAAATCAACAAGATGAAGCGTTAGTTATTCCATACACCTGATAGGTGCACGCCTTGAAGTTGAACGTGTCCCGCAGGAGAGCAATTGCAGAAAGAAGTCAGAGGTTGGCTCTCGCCTCCAGATTCGTCCGAAAATCAAAATATTGCGCGGAGAAATTATCACTATGGGACTACCACCTGGTTTCTCCAAGACTGTATATTCGAGGAATGGAAGGCAACGGGATCCTTATTGTGGATCCACGGTAAACGTACGTGATTTTCTGATTTCCTTTCACGTTCCTCCTGATGACACCCTGCCGCGCGATGTTAGCTGGATCGGGGAAGAGTATCCTATGGTGAGTCGAGCGAGTATGACTATATACCTCATTGACGTGGTCAACAAGCTCCACTATTGTCGAAGAAACCGAAGCAGTTTCTGATGCAGGACTAGCCTTGATGGCGTATTTTTATTTCGATTTCAGAGATAACGCAAAGCAGAACGTCCGTGGCTTGCTCACCTCGGTTCTCTGTCAGCTCAGCGCGATATCTGATGGTTGTTACAATATTCTCTCCAAGTTATATTCGAAGAATCATGCGGGATCTCGACAGCCTGGCGACGATGCACTTAAACAGTGTCTGATGGAGATGCTGCGGCAACCAGGGCAACCTTTAACTTACATTATTATGGATGGCCTGGATGAATGTTCGAACACATCAAGTGTGGTAACTCCTCGCAGCCGGGTCCTGGACCTCTTGAAAGAGCTTGTCGAATTACGTCTTCCAAATCTCCGTCTATGTGCGACTAGTCGTCCCGAAGCCGACATCGTACTTGCATTTGAGCATTTGGCACCTCACGTCGTGTCTCTTCATGACCAAAGCGGACAGAAGAATGATATCAACAACTACGTCAGATCCGTTGTAAACTCGGAGAAGAAATGGAGAACGAAAGACAAAGAGCTTGTCATTGAATTACTTGTTCAGGCAGCCGACGGAATGTGAGTCACTGGTGTCACGATGCATCACAAATATTTATGTGATAATACAGGTTTCGATGGGTAGTTTGCCAACTGGAACTGTTGCGCGGGTGCTTTCCAGCAAGTCTCAGAGATGCTCTGGACGAGTTACCAGAAAGCTTGGATGAAACGTATATGCGGATTCTGCAAGGAATTGGAAGAAGAAATCGTGAATATGCCCATCGCCTTTTNNATGCCTTACCGTGGCCGTTCGCCCTCTTCGTGTCGAAGAACTCGCCGAGGTTCTTGCCATTCGCTTTGAGTCTGAAAAGTCACCCGAATATCACTCAGACTGGTGCCTTGAGGACGCCCAAGAAGCCGTTCTATCCGCCTGTTCGAGTCTAATCGTCATTGTCGGCGGCGATGGGTCGCAAATCGTCCAGTTTGCACATTTCTCTGTTAAAGAATTCTTGACGTCAGATCGCCTTGCCAAAGCAGGAGAGAATCTTTCTCTCTACCATATTATTCCCGAGCCGGCACATATAATCCTTGCGCAGGCTTGCCTCATTTCCCTACTACGACTACATGACCAAATCGACAAGGACAAAGCCAAGGACTTCCCGCTCTCCATCTATGCTGCTCGACACTGGGTCGTGCACGGCCGGTTCAAGGATGTGTCATCGAGCATTCAAGAACTTTTGCAGCGCTTATTTGACCCTGAAAAGCCACACTTCTCAACGTGGATCTGGATATATAACATAGACCGACCTTGGGATTGGGTAGAGCACATGCCCAGCAGACATCCAACGCCGCCAGAAGCAGTCCCCTTATATTATGCCACAATATGTGGTTTCCCCGACCTTGTGAAATGCCTCATCCTCAGCCGTCCTCGGGACGTCAACGCTTTGGGGGGTACCCACAGCACTCCGCTACAGGCTGCCCTCATCAAAGGATATTTCGACATTGCGCTGCTGCTGCTTCGATACGGTGCAGACGCAAATGGCCCGGACGAAGGTGGTTTCAGCCCATTGAACAGAGCATCACGAAGTGGACGCAGTGATATTGTAGGCTTCCTATTGGGACCCCATCCTGATGTCCATCTGCAGAACGGCAAGGGCAACATTCCATTGGATGCTGGGTCACAGAATGGAGAACTCGAAGCTGCATGGGTATCACTACGGTATGGCATAGCCGTGGATTCCCGTGACCCTGCGGGCTGGACGCCTCTGATGCCAGCTTCACGATTCGGCCATCTGGATATTGTGCGGATGTTACTTCAGAATGGGGCACTTGTGGACGCACGTGACAATGGGGGCTGGACGCCATTGAGGTCAGCTTCGCGATCTGGTCATCTGGATATCGTACAGTTGCTGCTCCAGAATGGCGCCGCTGTGGACTCCCACGACTACTTTAACCGTACGCCGTTGATGTCAGCTTCGAGTCATGGCCATCTGGATATCGTGAAATTGTTACTCCAGAATGGCGCAGCTGCATACTCCCATGACAACAAAGGCCGGACGCCGTTGATGGCAGCTTCAGAATGGGGACACGTTGATATTGTACAACAGTTACTGGACCACGACGCACCCGTCGACGCGAATAACAAGGCGGGAGAAACTGCCTTATATCTGGCCTCTGGCAACGGGGAACTCGATGTCGTACAGTTGTTAATCGAACGTGGTGCAAACGCAAACTCCCGCAAGCGCGACGGCTCGACCCCATGTCACGCGGCATCATCAAATGGGCATCTCGACGTCGTCCGTTTGCTACTAGAGCATGGCACCAATGTCAATGTACGGAATGGCAACCATAGCACGCTATTGAGCTTGGCGTCGCGGAGCGGAAAACTCGATGTTTCACGCTACTTGATCGAACGTGGAGCAGACGTGAACTCCAGTGATAACGAAGGCACGCCGTTGCACATAGCAGCAGGACGTGGACATCTTGACATCGTTGAGCTTCTACTCGAGTCGGGCGCTGATGTCAGCATGCGAAACGACAACGATGAAACACCACTAAACCTGGCTTCCGGGAACGGGAAATGGAGGGTAGCAAGGTTGCTAGCTAGGCATTTGGGGTTGCACGGCGTGGTTTCTTGGATCGACAAGCGTGGGACTACATTAAAAGCGGCATCACAAAATACGTGTTCCGTTCTTGTAGAGTCACTTCCCACGCCATTGGAAGATTCAAATGCCTTTGACAATGTCAATATTTCGCTGCATACCGCACTGAGAAGCGGGGATCTTAACCTCGTACGGTTATTACTCGGCCGTGGTGCAGATGTCAATGAGCGGGACAGACATCACCGTACACCATTGACTCGGGCCTCTGCAGGGGGAAGACTCGAAATTGCAATGATGCTAATCCAACATGGTGCGGATGTCAATTCCCGGGACAGGTCCGGATGGACCGCGATGCACGCTGCATCCCGAGACGGACATCTCAACGTCGCGCAACTGTTGCTTGACCAGAATGCCGATATCCACGCGAAAAATCGGTTCCTCCGGACTCCGTTGCACATTGCATCGCTCAATGGTAACTTCGACGTTGCAAAGTTGTTGCTCGAACGGGGTGCAAATGCCCACATGGTGGATCTCGAAGGCCAGACACCATCTCAGGAAGCATTAAGAAACGGAAATCGGAAGATTGTGCGACTATTGTCGGAGTATGGTGCGGATTGATGGGTGGCCTAGGATAGGATATTATCGAACAGGGTATTGCTGTACGAAGTTGATAAGGGGCCACATACAGTAGTCCTCGTTTTTTATTACTTATTATATTAGTGTCTGAACAGTGACTGCCGTGCCCATGGTTACGTTACAAACCTCTTTTGCCTTACTGTCGACTGGGGACTGACTTGTACAGATGCCACAAGCAGTGTTTGCGTTAGCGTTAGCTAAACAGCCGAACATGCGAGATCGGGCTCGGGCTCTGCCTACTGCGGCGCATGTGATATTTCTTGTCAGTCACTAGTTATTATGCCCCCGTTGGTAGTTCGACGCGACGTCGCCTTGGTTGGGCCCATTAGATTAAACGAGAATAATGACCGAGTCATGCTTTTCAAAGAATTTACATTTTTTTTTCGGTCTGAGGGACTAAGGCGAAATCAGAAACAAACTCCCAACCAACATCACGCTAATAGAATCAGCCCAGCAGGGCGAAGGGCGAACAAAAAGCCGTGTTCCTAGATACAAGTGAAATTGTGGGAGTCAGGACTGGTCTAAAGTTGGCTCAGTGCACGTTTATCAAGTGCTGCACCCGGTATCGATGGAGAGACCCTGCGATTTGTCTGATACCGAAGGTGTCTCTTCCGCCTTTGGATCCAGGGGAAGTTGCTCCGCAGGTGGTGGTGAGGACGAGACTACCGTCGCCCTCCACCCGCTGCGGAACGACCAAATAGCGGCTGAAAGACCAAAGAGCGAAATCCAAGCCTGTTGTGGGAAAAATCGTCAGCTTGATCAACAGCTCAAACAAAAGGAGATTTCACATCATTTTTGAAGAGGCCTTTCTCAAGTGACCTAAGTTGTCTTTTGTGAGGGCCAAGCGTACGGAAGTAAATAAGGAAATAAGGTACCAGTGGATTGTCATGGGAAGATAGCTGAGGTTGGCGGCGAGTTCATTGTACCATGCGTCCCACCGACGAGCAAGCTCAGCACGCTCTTTGGGCTGGAGGTTCTCTCGCGGACTCAATCGATTAAGGGCGTATTGTCGCTTGAGGAGCAAAGCGCGGTCTTCACGTAGGTGTGCCAGCTGGAGTACAACGTACGCTGCCCAGAGGCGCGTAGACCACAACGAGACTGTGGGTTTGGTTATGTTCATCCGACGGGGTTCTCCTGACAACGATGGAAGGGATAATGCAGCGGGAATGAGCTCGTGAGTGCGGAGGTATGAAATATGCTGAAGAGGGTAGAAGGCGAGCATGGACCATCCTTGTGTGCGCTCGATGGTAAGCAGGCGGCGCGTGGGCGGGGGAGCACGCTCGAGTGATATTAGCCATTGGATGATTGGAAGAATGCCTGTTACTATGACTCGAACACTGCACTTGGCAAGTCAGAGTATGAAACGCGTACCCCATAGCCCCCAGAGCGTGCGCGCGTCACCAATAATACCCGCCAACTTAGCCAGCTTAGCAGCAAGGGAGCTGGTAGGTTCAGCACGCAGGCCAGCATGATGCCGGAGACGAGCTCTTGCTTGCAGGATGGGGACTAACACTTTTGCGCCATACTGAATGAGCTTTGCAATTATTTAGCATCACAACTGGTACAGTTCATATGATGACCCTTACCATAAACAACTTGCTGCAATTCCAGTGATGGTTTCAACATTTTTTCTCTTTGATACAGAAAAAAGATGACATACTCGCTGCCATTCCATGTACTAAGATAACGAATGAGATGGTTCAACGTCTCGGATGGCCGTAGCTTGCCAAATACACCCAATGTGAGGTCTTCGATTTGACTGACAGTGAGGGTCTTTGGAGTACCTGACATGGTAGTATAATAGATGGAGAGATAAGCCTCTTCAAAGGCACAACGTCTTAGGTGCGGTGCGGATAATGTTGGTCGAAGGGAATGTTGCACCCGTTTCCCGTTTCCCGTTTCATCTCATCTGTCATCGGCTCGCTGTCACGATCACGTGTCGTGAGAAATGATCGCGTAATCACATCCTCTCCCTTTTTCGTTCAGCCGCAAATCCTTTTTTTTCTTCCTTGAACAAATCCCTGGGGACATCAAAGTTCGGGCTTGGTAAGCTCTTAGCCTCCTTGCCCGCGTTCCAGTCTCCTAGAGAGATTCAAGTCTTGCTTGGGTCGCGTTCTCGCTTTGCTTGACCATATCTCGTCTGTCCGGAGGCATCGCTTTGGCTGGCGCTCATGATTGACGGAGGAGTTAGGGAGGAGCAGAATGTGTCGCTGACAGACGTACATCTTTTTTTCTCCTTTCTGGAACGGGTTTGTTTGCAGATGGGATGCTTCGTTTCCGGTATCGTGTATGACTATTATTTTCGACTCAGACTAGACTAATTGCTTTCCATTGCTTGGCTTACGGTCACGGTCACGGTCAACCCGAGTCGGACCCACTAAACGGTGTTCTGCGGCTGAAAATTCGAAGTGGGAGATATCGTGGAATGGCTCAAACGCGCTCGTTAATGTGATCCTGAATACCTCTCGAAAGAGAGGTATCATTGGGATGGGCGTGACGCGAGAGGCGTCCGCGTGGGGAATAGGCGGGGTGGACGAAGAAGATAGGAAAGCAGCGATAGATGTTTTGGGTTGCAGAGAGCGACGCATGCGATGGGTGTTGTGAATCTGCGAGGCGAGCGCAGACACTGCTGGCGGTGCCAATGTGGCGACATATATAGAACACGCTAGAGGGAAAAGCGAATGCAGCATATCGCTATCGCGAACAAGTACGTGTTGGACCAAATCTTCACAAAGTTGCGTTCGAACAGGTGCACACCGAGTAACCGGAGAGTTGAAATGCCAGCCTTGCCAGTGACACGACATCTGTTACTGCTCTAAGAGTCTCTGTAGCATGCGATACATCCGTTAGGACTATCTATGTGTAGTGCTATATAACGGTAAGAAGACCTTGGAGACCTTGGACTGCGCAGTCGCAGACAAAGACCTGACAGAAAAGAACGGGTGCGTGTCAGAGGCAGCCACGTGCACTTTCCTCGGCCCGGCTCGGAGTTAATTCAAGTGCTAGATCCATCTGTGGGAACAAAATGCCCTGAGACTTACTTAAACTGGAGGACGATGTAGCATGCAGGGCAGCTAATGGGCCATGGGTGTCGACTGCGCTGCGCAGCGCTTCCGATGAGCTGGAGATAAGAAGTAGTAGAACGACATATATAGGTGAATGTCGGAATCCGTGAGATTATATGGCCCGCAGCAGGCATGATGATCAAAAGAATCTACCAATCGGCCAAAGGAAGATGTAGTTGAGACATATATAGGGTTCCTGGAACCCCATGGAGTATCATAAAACCTAGAATGAGGACGACGCCGCTGGGTAATACAGAACAATACCGCAGTTGCGCCGGGTGTCTCTGGCGTAGTGAACTTTGTGCCAGTTACATTTCGTGTATCGACACTTGTATTTGTGAAATTAATGGACAAAAACAAGCACGGCTGCGAAACTCTTGCAAAACTCATCGCAACGTCGGCACGGTGTCAGGAGAAACTAACCACTCATACACCACTCGACAGCTGCGACCGGCCGCCGCCGCTGGGGAGCGTTTCTTAAATTTGCGCGACTCGCCTCATTTTGCATCCATACAGTACCATGACTGCGCAGCGCGAATCAGCCGGACAGCTAGACAACTTCCCTTACTTTGCGATTATAGATATGAGAGCGTGTGTATCCATCCATTTCGTCGTTGGCGCAAGACATAACCTTGATAGTAGCCCACTCTGCCATCCTACCCTACCCGGTCTTCCGCAGCTGGGGAAGACTTCTATGCATTCTGCGATAGATCGGCCGTTCTCCTGGTTATAAGGGTGCCCTAGGAACATAGCTGTAACTCCCGACCATTGTCCTCTCAAATATCCACTAAATGGAAATCGAACTTAGCCATATTCGTTCAACTGCCGATGTCTGCGATATCTACGAAGCCGTAGAACGCGTCGTCCATGGCCCCGATTTCTACGACCCAGATAATGAAGATCGAAAACCTAATTTTGAAGTAGTTCCCGGCGTGAGTTGCGCTGGTCGGATACATGATGGAACGGCTACCCTCCGTGTCCCCTTCGAAGTAGGGAAGCAGCTCATTCGATGGTTGTGTGAATCACCGCAAAACAATATCATCGTCAAGGGTCGCGCGGTCTGCCTCTTCAAAACGGATCGTAAGGTCTCCGCGGATGTCGCGTACAAGCTCAAAAAGGCGCTTTACATAAATCCCCGCCAGGAAAAGTTACGCAAGGAACTTGAGGACAAGGCAAGGCAGGTTCGTTTGCGGATTGCAAAAATCCAGTTCGGTGTGTGGTACACGCCGTCGGACGCAGGTCAAGGGCGAACTTTCTCTGTGGAATATGAACGAGATTACCTCACCCAGAACGCCGCATATGTCCATCTAGTCTATGAGCGCAGTCTCATCTGCATCGATGTGAGTGCCACTTCCATGGACTTGGACATAGCTGACGTCCTCATCTTTCAGATAGGATTACGGGAGACAGAGGAGATTAATTATTTCATTCTTGTGAAGTTTTCCAGTATCCGGAAACTGGGAATGGTTTACGATTCATCGCTCCAGCCTTGTACGTGCTTCCGGTATCATCGCTTGTATCACTGGTCGTCAATTACAACCGACAGTTATTATATTTGATTTATACACGCCTCCTACCTTCGAGCAAACGTGTTATCATAATCGCATTCCTGAAGGCACGATTCGACGCAAGGGAAAAGGCAAGGCGCATGATCGTATATCTGCCCTGGATGATGCCCATGCCCACATTTCGCCGTATGCGCATCAACTACGTGTCCTTCTCGCCCATAAGCATGATCTCCCAAAGTTTGAGGCAATATGCCGGGATGTGCAATGCCAGCCTCTCCCTACTCGACTTCACCGCGTTGACGCCTATCCGAAGCGATTCTTCAGCGACGATTCCATCGGCCATATTTCCGACTGGATCAAGACGATGGATTGGAAGAGCGCATTTCAAATCGAGGCCTATCTACGTTGTGGCTTGCTTCACACGTATGATCTGCTCGTTACCCTCCGTAAACCCATTGAAGCTGTCATTTACACGCACAATTCCGATGCGCACGAAATTCTGCGCCGTTTTTCTGTCGCCTTGCGGATACGAAGTCGAAATGAAACACTGACGGGTTGTCTTGCGGGTGTTTGCGCGGAGTACGCGATCGTCAAATCGCTCAAGCCCAAGCGAGGGAACAAGCCCAAACGTGGACATATTTTGTGCCACCACGTAATTGTCACGCCCTCAAGGTTTCTTCTTGAGGGGCCGTACCCAACCCAATCCAATCGCGTTATCCGACGCTACCAGAATCACGACCCCGCTCTTGTGGAGCGGTTCGTGCGTGTAGAATTTCGGGATGAGGATCACCTTGCATACCATTGGGACGGTGACGTCGACGGAACAAGGTTTTTGCAACAGCGCGTGGGCGGGATCTTGCGTGAAGGATTCGAACTTGGCGGGCGCCGGTTCGAGTTCCTCGCGTACTCAACTAGCTCGCTGCGAGAGCACGCTGTGTGGTTTGTTGCACCATTTCACGACCCCATTGAAGACTTTGTCAATGCAGAGAGTATTCGCACCTCACTTGGCGATTTTTCGGAGCTACTACGGACGCCGAGCAAGTACGCCGCAAGGATCGGTCAAGCCTTCACAGCCACGGACCCTAGTGAGATGATCCAGCCCACCGAGTGGGAAGAGCAAGACGATCTAGGGCCTCACACAGACGGTGTTGGAACAATCTCGCAACAACTGGCTGACAGGATATGGGAAAAGCAGTGTGTTTTCACCGGGAAGCAAAAGGAGAACCGCATCAAGCCGTCCGCTTTCCAATTCCGGTTCCGTGGGTACAAGGGTGTAGTCGTTGTTGACAGCCGACTTAAAGGCATCAAGATGCGCCTTCGAGGGTCGCAGCGCAAGTTTCCGGTGCATAATCTGCAGGAGTCAGAATTTGAGATAGCACGTTCGTTCGATTATCCCAACCCAGTTCATCTCAACAGGTCCGTGGCTTCATCTCCTCTATGCGTGTTCGTCCACCAGTCGTTTCTCTAGGCCTGTGATAATGGCATTAGAAGACCTTGGTGTCACAAAAAAGACTTTCATGGATCTCCAAGAAGCAGCAAAACGGAAAATCTATCTTGCCAATGATTCGTTGAAGATATTTGCTAAACTGCTTAGAAGCCACTCGCTCGGCATTAAGTTTCACGTTGCTTTTATACTCGAGCAGCTTGTCAAGCTTCGGCTGGACTTCAAGGGTCGTCCAGACAAACAAGCGATTGGAAGCGCTTTTCTGGGGCGGTTGGTCCGTGACTCGATCAATCACGCGCTACGCGAAGTGAAATTCAAGGCACGAATACCGGTTCCAAACAGCTACCAGTTGGTAGGAGTCGCAGATGAAGGCCAGGCATATATAAATGAAGGCGAAGACCCAGAAAATGTGTTCACCCTAAAAAAAGGTTTCATTTACGGTATGTTTTCTCCTGGAGCTATGGACATGCTGCGTCATTCAACGTATAATATTAGTCTGTGTGCAAGAATCTGCAGATAAAGAGCCCATATACTTCAAGGGTTCTTGTCTTATTTCAAGGAGTCCCGTAATCCATCCTGGCGACGGTATGTATCTTTGAGTTTATCCTGTCTCTATCACCTACGAGATTTCTGGCGTTAGTACAACGTGTCCGAGCTGTGGGAAAGCCCCCTGATGATAAAATCTGCTTTTTCCGCGGTTTGAAGAATATTGTCGTCCTACCGGCTGTCGGTGCGCAGTCTTCGGCAATATTACCAGTTTGAGCCCTTCACTAATCTATAGTCTTTAGGTAACCGTCCTTTGGCATCCTGTCTTTCTGGAGGTGACTTGGACGGGTGCGGAGCAACCAAGCTTAATAGGAACCACTCACAGTTTCGTTTAGTGACACTTATGACGTTTATTTCGGGAACCCGGCGTTGCTCCCTCCTTTGAAGGCTGCCCCAGCTGATTACCCTCCTGGTGAAGTCTGGAAACTGAAAGATGGCCGCGGAGATACTACCGTTGAGGACATCTGTGACTTTATTGTCCAATATATTGACTCTGATGTTATGGTACGTTCCTATTCTCTAATCAAACTCTCGCTAGGTTCGCATCTTCGCTCTACAGGGCTTATTGGCAGACCGGCATATTACCATTGCCGATCAATCTAAGGTATGATGCCACTCACGTGAGAAGTTACTGTTTCCTCACGTACAGCATAGGACGGGGTATTCGACGAACGCTGCATGAAGCTCGCGACATTATGCAGCAAAGCGGTCGATTATGCGAAAAACGGAATGCCAGTGGATATCAGTAACAATCTCCCAAAGACCTTGACAAAGCTCAAGCCGGATTGGCACAAAGCGGAAGTGACCGGGGCTCGCGATCTCGACTACTACGTGTCAGATCGCGCTCTAGGTCACTTGTTCCGCAAAATTGACCTACATGACCCAAACAAGCCCCTGGGTGGCTTCTCCGCTACATCCCCTGAAGTTGCGCCGCTCAATGATCCAATTTCCCGTGCCATCACACCGTTCATCCAGGACAATATTGGTCTAGGCGCTGGTCCACTCGGGGCCGTGAAT
>QFEA01009489.1:1263-18954 GCA_003315975.1 Lactifluus echinatus
TAATCTTAATGATCCCGATCCCATCCCTAACTTTAGTTCGTCATCGAGGACGACGACTGGCAGATAATATTAAGAAAATATGTACCGTACGTGTATGATGCATGTAATTACATATGTAGATGTAGTAGAACAGGATCGTAGCGATAAGTTATCTCCTAAGCCAATCAACCAACCAAAGCATCCTCTCCCCTGAGCCGGACAGAACAAAGCGTGGCATACCACTACAAATGGCAAACGCAGCACAAATGTGAAACGAACGAAACGAAACAGGAAGCGGGCAATCCGCCAGCAGGCGCGGCGCCTAATCGAAATCGTAATCAGGCAGCGCACTACCTCTGCTCCCCAGTAGGCCCAAACAACCGCCCGTACGCCGCAAACCGCGCACGCCACGCCGCCTGGTGCGCCACAGCACGCGAAGCCTCGACGACACGCGCGTCCCGCGGGCCCACGGCGAGCACAACAGCAGCAGCAGCGGTGGACGTGCGCACACGGGGCGGCGGCAGCGCCGGCGCCGGCGTGGGCAGATCGGGCGGCGTAGGCCGCCCAGATAGCGCCGTCCAGAGCGCCGCGCCGCGCTCGCGCACGGTGCCCTCTAGACCTGCGCCGAGATCCGCAAAGCGGCCGAGTAGCGCTGCTGGGTCGGCTGGTGGGGCTGTGGACGAGGCTGAGGCTGAGGCTGAGGCGTGCGCTGCTGTATCGGCCACTACGACTGGGCGCGCGGCGCGCAGAACGGCATCTTTGCGCGTGCGTGGGTTGTTGGTGGTGGTGATGGTGGTGGGGTTGGTGGATGTGGCTCCTGGTCTGGTACTCGATGCTCCTGTGCTTGTGTTTGTGTTTGTGCCGCTGTTGCTGCTCGTTGTGGGTGGGGTTGTGGTGGTGATGGGGGCGGCGGAGGCGGAGGCGGCGGTTAGGATGGTGAGTGCGTTGCGCGGGCGTGGGGGCCGGTATGTGGCGTCTGCGTTGGGTGGCTCGGGTGCGGCCGGCGGGGTCTCAACGGAGGCCGAGGAGGAGGAAGAGGAAGAGGAAGACACGGAGGGGGATTCGTGCGTGGGTTGGGGCGAGGGAGCCGGAGCGGTCGGGAATTGGGACGGAGGGGGAGGGAGGGGATCCGCGTGTGCGGGGGTGGCCTGATCCTGATGGGGACGAACGAGACCCAGCTCGTCCTGCGCGTCTGCATCCGCATCCGCGTCTACACCCACATCTGCATCGGCCGGTGCACCTGCACCTGCACCCCCTGCATCAACCGCACCCGCACCCGCATCACCATCACCATCACCATCATCACCAGCCGAACTCCTCGCCTCGACGAGCTCCTCCGAGTCCTCCGCATCCTTCCGATCGCCCTCTTCCGGGTCCGGGAAGGCATCCGCCGCCTGCTCTCGCTCCCGCTTCTTCTCCTCGACCATATCATCGATGTGCACAAGATCGACGCGCACCGCACCGAGGTACGGCTCGAGGCCGGCCAGAGCCGGCGTGGCGCCGAGCTCCTCCCGCCTCCACGCGCGCGCGTAGTTGCTCACGAGGAACGCACAGACACGGCTGAGTGCGCGGAGCGGGTCCTCCGCCACGTCCGGCGTGTGGGTGGGCTCGAGCGCGCTCGGCGTCGTCGTGAGGGAGAGGGACGGCGGGGCGGCGGCGAGGGTGTGGATTTTTGGCTCGAGGAGGAAGGTGACGTGCCGCCCGCCGCCGCTGCGTGGTGTTGGCTCCTCTAGCTCCTCTAGGTCGGGTGCGAGGCACTTGAGCAGGAAGACGAGGAGGAAGACCATGGTGGTCATGGCCATCATCAGGCTCGTTGCGCAGAAGATGAAGAGCGTGTGGAGCAGCCGGGTGGGCAGTTCCTTCAATGCTAGTGCCGGGACCCCAAAGGGCGTGTGTATACTGGGCTTCATGATGTGTGGAGGCCAAGGAATAGGTAAATCACTGCTAGGATGGTTCGTAGATGTAGTTTGGGAGTGCCAGAAGAGGGCGTAAATATATAACCTGAGTCGGGCAATTCATTTCTGCTCGTACCCTATGTCGTGAAAAGGGACGAAAACGTGCGTGACGTGCGATAGCCGTCTGGTCGGAATGAGGACACGTCAAGACGCATGGTGTTCACCATGATCGGCTAATGCAAGCTGTGCTAACGGAAGGACTAGAAGCCTCCTTTCTGTGTATCTCGTGAAGCGTGAAAGAGGGAAATGAATAACATGCGCGTACGGATTGGTTAACTGCCACCTTGTATATACACACCCTAGACCTACTGTACACGCGTACTGTACACAAGATTCACGCTCCAAAAGCACCGCTGTAGCTTCAATGTCTTGGGGCCCGCACTAGAGCACTAGCCGGCGGCGAAGGGGGAGGTGTATCACCTCCAAGCGATTGGAGGAGCATTTCCGGCAGGCTCAGGTCTGCGGGTGACGAGTGACAAGTTGAAGCCAATATGACCGAGAGACTTTTCTTCCGCGCCTCTTCAATGCGCGCCGCCTCGAACAGTGGGAATGGCTTCTCTGTAAGCGGTGACGATGGTGACGCAAAAGGGTCCTTAAGCGTACGAAAATCCTCCACTGAAATCATAGTAGGAAGCTGCAAAGGCCGAAGTAAACTGGGGTTGCTGAGACGAGGGGTACTGATAGCAGTGTAAGGGGATTCCCCGCCACTAAACGGTGCACACCTTGGCAGGAGAGGTGTTGCAGGATCGGGTAGAATCGTATGAACTGCGCTACGGGAGTAAGCGGAGTGAACCCGATAGAGACGGCACAACGCACGATGAAGTGCAAATGTTATACATGTGATCCAGATCGCATCGAAAAGGGAGGTAGGAGTTTGAAAATCTCCTTTTCCAACGAGAGCACAAGTAACAGAGACAACGCCACAGGCTTGTCCGACTGCGATGATGAGCCACAAATATGCAATGATCGAGTACTCCTGGACGCGGCGGATAGATAAGTAAAGGAGGATGGTGACCCAGAACAGGGGTATAAAAAAGAGAAGCCAGCAAAGCGCTGGTAAACGTGCGTTTGGAAGGTCCTCTTGGAGAGCTGCAAAGACAATGGAGATAACGGTATCTAGGGCGTTCCACTTAAATTACTCGACGTAGACAGGTGGAAAAGAATGCATACTTGTTATGAGTGGGAAAGACATCACAGCTGTGAGGGTTCTCAAGTTGCTAAAGGTAAGGATGCCGGTGTACGGTAGAGGTATAGGATCCACGAGGGCTGGCAAATTCAGAAGAAACATCATGTACATGGAGACTAGGACACCTGGTTAGTCTTTACTGGTGAAAAATGCGCAATACTTACGTCCAGACTGTAATATGACCACGATAATCTTTCCACCGACGCCAGCGCGTGAGGCACGTGAGGGGTTGTCCTTATGCCAAGCCTGACGTGCGACTAAACCCAAAGTACAAGATGATGCGGACAAAAAGACGATCAAAAGCGTAACAAGAAGCCCGAGGAACCGTCGGGTACCCTGTGCGGTATGGGTATCCCAATGAGACTTGTGGAGACAAGAGAGTTGATGAATGACCAATATAAGGGACACAAAAGGACTAATAAATAAAAGCGAAGGAGCGGCAGTTTCATGGTGCATCGTTACGGGTGGGATCGTTGTGTAACAAGGGTGGACGACACTGGGACAGTCGACATTAGGGAACGCTTGCAGGACATGACGAAGGGTATTTATATCAATCGCACGTAATAAATGGGGCCAGGGCGCACTGCGTAGGCTTGGAAGGAAAGCGTGTTATGACGCCCTATGCCAGTTGCCCTTCAGTTCAATCACAATTCGGAGGACGTAATATGGGCAAGAAGCGAGACGACCAGAGCGTTTTAGGTGCTTTTAACTGAACGACATTTCTCCTGTAGCCCAGAAGAGATGTCGTTCCAGATATGTTGAGAACGCTCAGGAAGGCACGAGTATTGATGGGGAATATATCTAGACCACTCTATCAGAGCTGTCAACGCTGAACGCCATATTAGCAGTCGCAGAAGGTAAAAGAATAACTCTGGATGGGATGAGGACTATACGCTCACAAGTGGATCGAATGGATGTCCTGAGCTGAGCTTGCCTTCCCTTTCTCGCTCACCCGGAGTATGCCGGCTGACATAATCATCTCGTTTTCAGCCTTTCCCTTTCTGGGAATTCCTTGCTTCACGTCTCTACCTTCACCTCTTTCCAACATCCTTGTTTGCCATCGCATCGATACAAACATGAGCTGGCAAGGGTCAGTTTTCTTTAATTTGCTTAGGGCTCTGTCATAAATGCTGTCACAGATTCAAGAAATCGATGAATCGAGCGGGAACGACGGTACGCATGGAACCTGCCTACCTCCTTTACATATGCCAATGTACCATACTTGCACCTACAGCTCCTGCAAAAGACGGGCCAAATAGAGCGTACGGTTGATCAGGATTTTGCGTCGGAGGAGGCGAAATATAAAATGTGCGTGTCCTCTTTTCCCCCGCCGGGTCCGAGTCGCGTCAAAACTCAGAACAATTATGCGCGCAGATTCGAGAAAGAGTGTGGCACCCTCCAGAAGGACGGGAAAGCCTATCTGGACGCTATGCGCTGTACGCTTGCCAGCCCCCTCTTCCCCTGTCCACGCACGCACGGCTTACTGGTCACCCACGCGCGTAGCCATGTCTTCTGCGCAGCTCCGCCTTGCGGAGACGATCGACGCCTTTTATGGAGCTTCCGACAGAGGTTCGGAGAACGCTATGGCCGCCCATGCATACAAACGTTCCGTCGAAGAACTCGATGGAGATGTTGCTCGCGAGTTGGTCCGTGGAATTCACCCCCTAGCCACCCCGCGATTGCTGATCAACCCCACCCCATACACTGTACCACCATTGCGCTGATCACCATGAACGCATTCTTTCTTTTCGATAGGACGCCCCCTATCGCACAACCATTCTCGATCCGCTCGGCAAGATGAACTCTTACTTTCCTACAATCAACGAGCATATCTCGAAACGGAATAAGAAAGTGAGTCGCGTTTGCCGCTCCGCCGTCTCCCTTCCCGCCCCCTCCCCCCTCCGATCTCCTTGTGGTCGGTCTAACGTCACTTTAGCTCCTTGACTATGACTCCGCGCGTAGCAAAGTGCGCAAGATGACCGAAAAGCCGAGCGAGGACCCCACCAAGCTACCAAAGGTATTTCCTTCTATCTGCCTCGCCCTCTGCTGCTCCCTTTCTCAGCTTCGATGATGTATGACGCTGTTCGCAGGCTCAGCAAGAGCTCGACGAGGCGAAAGAGATATTCGACCTGCTCAATGACCAGCTCGTGCGCGAGATCCCGATCCTGCTCGAG
The DNA here is from genome assembly GCA_003315975.1 of Lactifluus echinatus. Classification (NCBI taxonomy): domain Eukaryota; kingdom Fungi; phylum Basidiomycota; class Agaricomycetes; order Russulales; family Russulaceae; genus Lactifluus; species Lactifluus echinatus. The sequence continues at coordinate 6,558 of QFEA01009489.1, forward strand.
CAGCGCGTACCGTACTTTGACCCGAGCTTCGAGGCCATGATTCGGATGCAATGCAAGTTCGCCGAAGAGGGCTATGAGAAGCTGTCGGGCGTGCAACGCTATTTCGATGACCGCGTGCGCGAGGACTATGCTGCGGGCCAGCTCGATGCGCAAGTCGAGGGTGTCCTGCAGGAGATGCGGGAACTGTCGATTTGCGGTGCATCCTAGACCTTCCTTCTTTCTCATGCATGTTGTTCCGTGGCTCCGGGGTGGCAAAGTTCCGAGGTTCCGATATCACGCTCAGAGGATGGAGGGAACTCCGAAGTGACTCGGGTCGAACGATGTATATTACATTACCCGTTGATGGTGTAGCTGTTGTCATTGTTGTTTGTAACCTTTCGCATGGATCGTATGAAATCCGCAAGAGAGTGAGAGTCATACGATATATAACCGAATTCATAATTACTAGTGCACAATTCCGCATACGATATAAATTATATCGCGCACTCTATCACAAAACGAAGGTCGAAAGGTCGTCCGCGTAATAGGGGTCGTGTCTCATTTAGAGAGGCTCGTGTGAGCGACGCCGGCGCCGTGCCTCCCTCATATCGTCCTCATCATCCTCAATCATAGTATGCGCCTGCGCGGGGCGCGGCTCTGCAAAATGTTCCCGCAAGCGGGTTTCCGCCTGACGTTTCACCTATATCAATTCACACCCGTCAGAGGCACCGGTCGACGCGTAATCCAAACGTGCCTACCTCGAGAGCGATCGAGCCTCCGACATGCATGAGCGGGCCGGCAAGGTTCAACTGAGTGATGATCCACCTGCAAATGATCGGTGCGGGAAAATGCGGAGGAAATTTTCACGCAGAACGCTCAGGTGAACCCGAGTTTACCGGAGCGAAACAGAAATCGACTCACGTGCCAGCAGCGAGGATGAGCAACATGGTGAAATACAGCGGGTTGAAGAGGATCATCATCGCTTCATTCCATCCAAGCACGGCGAGCATCCCGTATATCCAATACGGGATCTGTGCTATGCTTGCGACCGTGCTCCTCTTCGCCTCGACGTAGTGTGTGTCCGCATCGCGTCGGAACCGCGCGCCAAGCTCGAGCGCCTTTGCCTCCGAGAACACGACCAGCCCTGCAGTGCCATTCTCGTCGTCTTCGGGCGGAGCATACTCAAGCTCGGGGTCCTCTGGTGAAATCTTCGAGTAAAGTGAGATGAGCTCCAGGGTGACATCCTTTGCTTTCTTGAACGCGCCGTCGATGTCGTCACCTGGTCTCCAGACGCGGGGGACACCTTGTTCATCATATCGGAATCGCTCCTCGAAGTATGCACGCAGCTTGGTCAGCATCGCAGTATCCGCAGTTTGCTCATCAATTTTGGCACGAAGCGCAGCCCACGCACGCTGTCGTAATGTTGTAAGTGCCTCATCGTTTTCCTCATCGGTGCAGTCGAAGCCTATCCCACTGAAGTCAGTAAGCCTGAAAGCAGTACCACCACGCGGGAACTATTACTTCTGGCTTTGGAAAGGTACAACGCTTCGGACTTGGCAAGTGCCTCCTTAAAGGTCCCAAGTACCTTGTCCCACATCTCGCGCGTTGGTTTGCTCAGCTGTATATCGACGGGTTCTGCAATCTGCTTCTTGAAGTTGCGCTATACAAGCCGTCAGCATTAGCCATCAGATCGTTGAACCAATTGTTGCCTACTTCTGTCGTGTTGACCATCTTCTTTGTCTCATCCTTCCTTAGCTGATCGGCAACTGACCGAATCTCCTCCCGCAACAAACGGAGTTCCTCCTCCCATTGCCATGTGGCGTCCTCCTCCGTAACAACTGCCTCCCGCGCTCCGTCGCTAAAGCGCGCTTCGGCACCCGCACGTGCTTTGCTGACAACGTCCGCAAAATTGTAGCCATCCACTTTGAGACCTGCGACGATCTCGGCTTTGAATGACACAAGTGCGGCTTTATGTAAATTCTTGAGTTGCCCCACAAACAAAGGAGACAGCGTGGAGTCAAGTGTGGTGACGAGATCGGCGCGCTTTCGCTTGTAGACTCCTTGATGATACCGTGAAGCTTCGCGATCATACCGAGCTGAGGGACATGATCAACTCTACGCACTCACAAGAGAATAAAAATATCACACACAGAGGGCTTGTGAGCGCCAGGCACGCATCATCTCGCCAAGCCCGCTGATGACCTTGCCTGCCTCGATCGGTCGCTTCTGAGACTTTGCCTGGTCGTTGAACTCTCCTAGTGCACCCGTCGAGATCTCGTCGCATCTGAATTGAGCAAGGAGCTCTTGCTGTGTCGGAAGGTCCAGGTCTTTGTTCGTTTGCACTTGTTCCTAAAAGACGTGAGGGTATGAGATTACTCCTGCATCAGGATGTTCAATACATCTTTACCCAAATGCCCTCCATATAGAATGCAACACCGTCAGCGGGTATACGCTTGTGGTACGCAGGCTTGAACACAAAATCATTCCTTGACTTATCTGTGAAACGACCACGGAGTGTCCGGACGTCTGATTCAAATCTCTCAGCCGCAAGGATCTTGTGCGGGAGTGCCGTGAAAGACAGGTCAAAGTAATCGGTCAATTGTCGATCTTGAAGTTCCGCGGGTTTTGAGAGAGTATCCCAAATGCGTTGCAAGTCAGCGGTCAACGTTGCTCGGAGGTTTGTCAGTGGTGTGGTTCCGATGTGATCGCGGATTACGAATAGCAGAAGTGTGCGTTGGTTTGCACTACGACATGACACGTCAGTGAACAACAACAGTAAAATCTAGTCCTACAGTACCTCTCTGGTGTCTTCTTTCCGAATAACCCGAGATTGACTTCGAATACGGTCTTAAGAAGGCCCATGTTGGCGCCTTGATACAAACCAACTTGATGCTCCCACAAATTGACGATGAGAACTTCTGATGATGCAAGGGAGAACAGTGCAGATTTGCGTTCGAAATCCTTAGAAAGTGGTTGGACAATAAGCACAGCCGGAGTTCAGGACACATACTTGGTCCTCGCCACGCTCGCGCCCATCTGTTCCCTCTACATCCATAACAAGGACATTCATATCCCGGCCTCGACACATCCAGATACCTAGAAGAGGTGGACATGGTAAGCGTAGACCCTGGACAATGGTAGTAGCGTTAAAGGCGCAGAGACAACACTTCACACAGCGGCACGGCACCGTGGTCGTCAGGCGTCCACGAGTCCGAGGCGCCCACAAAACCAGGGACCAGAACATTGGCCACTGGCAAGAGAGAAGCGTAAGAGAAGGGCGGGTACTTACCCTTAGTTGTCTGTTGCCGTTTCGATTCATCCATGACATCGAAGTTTGTGCCGAACAACCGGTTGAGGAGCGTGCCTGTTTGAAGAGTTGACGCTTAAATGTTCGGGACATTCGAGAAAATCGTACTTTTTCCGGTCGACTGCGAACCGAACACAGCGACAAGGTTATAGTCGAAGCCAGTATCACGCAAGCCCCAAGCCGAAATCTGGTCGTTCAAGTTGGGCCTAGGAAAGAATGCTCACTAGATTGAAGTACGACAGTGTATAGAGACATACGTGAACTGCTTTTCATCGTCAATTATTTGCAGCCGGTCAGAGGTACGGTTTGGGGTATGGCCATTGACAATATGTTTCAACGGGGAATGGGTAGAAAGTGCACCATTGGAAGCTAATACGTGTGGTGCAGACATGACACAGCGAGTGTGTAGGTGTAAAGATGGGTGGAATAAAGGGACGAAAGCCGCGTGGTGGTCGCGGTAGAGAGTGAAGAGAGAGAGACTAAATCAAATCGCTCACAGCGCACAACACACCGCATACAAAACAAAATGGCCTCAGCCACGTGATTTCGCTGATGTCATCACCCTGGTTGCCCCAATTCCAAGCGCACCTGAAACGCGCACCTGAAACCAACCCACAACAGCGAAGTATATGCGTGTTGCCGGTGCATTTTCTTTATAGTTATTGCAGCTATCGGCGTGAGCGTGCTAGTCGCGTGGCACATTCCCGGACTCGGCGCCGGGGCCGAGAGCTCCGGCGTGGTGAACAAAGCGCGCGCTTCCCCGCATTTAATTCACCTCAGTCACAACCACCTACGAATGAACCTCGACACCTTCGCCCATTCCCGACTCTTGTCGAGCCCTCCAGTGCCTCAAGACACCAGAGTAGACGCCCTTCGTCGCCTTATAAATCGCAAGCATAGGCTTCAGCTTAGTGCGTATTCGAGGAACCTACGTTGGATGACCGGATCTTGACATGGCCCACTAGAGGACTACTTTGACCTCCACAAGTATTCCGTAACTAATTACACGTTCTGGTTTGATCTCTGGGAATTCCTATGTATCATATCCTCTGTACCACCGAGCAAGGTCCACCCTGTTTTTCGTAACCCAAGTCTACATATGTTTACCATCTTCTAGGTCGTGGAGGAGGGTTATATTAAAGAGGTGCCCATATGGTTCCCTGGTGCCCGTTTAAACTATGCAGAGAACTTGCTTTGGCGCACCGATGACGGTATCGCAATAACGGAAAGCAACGAAAGCGGGCAGGTCTCGTCCTTTTCCTATCGTGACTTGCGAGAGCAGGTGCGCAAATTAGCTGCTGCTCTCAACGCCCATGGTCTCCGCCCCGGGGACAGAGTCGCGGGTTCGTACAATATATCACTTTCTTTTACATCTCATGTCTTATCGAACTCACCTGTCGCAGCCATCGTTGCTAACAGAACAACAACGGTCGCCATTGCCTTAGCTGTAGCGAGCTTGGGGGGTATTTTTACGAGTTGCGCCACAGACATGGGTGTGAAGGTTCTCTCCTTGGGCATCGCGTGGAGGTATATCTGGCTCAATTGCGCTGATAGGGTATTCTGGATCGATATCGACAAGTGCAACCCAAGTTCATCTTTACGGAAACTGAGGTGGTGTACGCAGGAAAGACCATCGATCTCATCCCTAAAGTTACAGAGGTCGCCCAAGACCTTTCCCCCAAAGATCTCGAACTTGTCGTACTACTCCCTAGTATAAAGACGGGCCAGGAGGTCTCTCAGCAGGTCGTCAACAGCATTCCACTCAGGTTAGTCTTCACCAACCGCCGCCATCCAACAAACCTCAATCGTTCACCTCAGCAAACTCCTATCGACATTTCTAGCATCGGATATTGGACGCCCACTGACATTTGAACAACTTCCTTTCGACCATCCACTTTTCATTCTCTACTCGTCTGGCACAACAGGCCCGCCAAAGTGCATCGTCCACTCTGCAGGCGTATATGAGCATTACACTCTTTAACTCCTCGTTGTCTCACATAACTCTAGGGCGTGCTCATTCAAACCAAAAAAGAGGCCACTGTTCACGCTGACCTGAGGATAGATGATACATATTTCCAATATACTACGGTATACTTAAGGACCTCTGCATCTTCCTAATATTTTGCTCATCTTGCAAGTAATAGACAGCTTGGATGATGTGGCCTTACATGCTAGGTGGATTGGCATGCGGCACCCGCATTATACTTTACGATGGATCGCCACTTTACCCTGATGTCAAGGCTTTTCTAAGATTCATAGACGAGCAGGAGTACGCTTCGTCCCTAGCCCCAGTAATGCCCGAATTCATGTGGGTCTCACAGTGTCACGCTTTTTGGTACGAGTCCACGCTTCCTATCTGAAGTCCAAGGGCGCGGTGTGATTCCATGTCGTGAGTTTTCTATGTCACGCTCTTTCACCTCACCATGGAACTATTTGTAGGGGATGTCGGCAAATTCGAGGCATTGCGCAGAATCCTATCCACAGGTGCCGTGCTCACAGCCCCGCAATTTGAGTGGGCGCATCGTGCCTTCAACAATCGCCTGGCGATCTCCTCCTGTTCTGGCGGTACAGATATCTGCGGTGCTTGTCCGTACTCACATCCTTCTTTCTCCTCATTCTCTTACAAAATCGGAACATGTAGTTGTGTATTCAATTCCTACGCTTCCCGTCCACACAGGAGAGATACAGGGCAAGGTCCTCGGCATGGCCGTCGAGGTTTTTGATGAGGCGGGGAGAGATATCTCGGAAACGGGCGCGGCAGGCGAGCTCGTCTGCACGCGGCCACATCCGACGGTTCCGGTACGCTTCTGGGGTGACGACGCGCATGGTACCCTGTTCCGCAAGGCATACTACGACATTTATCCAGGCGTGTGGCGTCATGGCGACTTCATCGCGATGAATCCACGCACGAAGGGATACATCATCTTCGGTCGCAGGTTTGGATTTCTTCTTGCCTGTATGTCTGCATGTACTGAAGGGACCTCATTGCTGATATTGCAGCGATGGCGTGTTGAATCCTTCTGGAGTGCGCTTTGGCTCGGGCGAGATCTACGCTGTGCTCGAACGGCCCGAGTTCACAGCGCGCATTGACGACGCGATCTGCGTGGGGCAACGCAGGCCACATGATGGCGACGAGCGTGTGTTACTGTTCATCAAGATGCGTGGGGGGCATGCATTGGATCAGCCCTTCGAGCAGGCTATTCGTGTGGCCATCAAGGTAGCGTTGAGCGCGCGACACGTGCCAGCGCACATATTCGAGGTCAAAGGTATCCCCGTAAGTCCTTGTTTCCCTTGAGCGCTCATGAGCGTGCGTGTGAAAGAAGGGAACCTGATGTTCGGTGGTGGTTGTGACGGGGTTCTGCATAGTACACGATCAACGGGAAGAAGATCGAGATCGCGGTGAAGAAGATCGTCTCGGGCGAGCGTGTCGTGCCAACTGCGACGATTGCTAACCCTGAGGTCCTAGAGGATTATGTCAAATATCAGGAGATCGAGCGATTCGCGCAGCCATCGAAGAAGACAGAAGACGTAAAGCTGTAACATCTGACTTGATTTGTGGGATAATTGGTGTGATATATCAATCCCCGTGCACCTCCTTGCTTGTGTATTTGGACATTACTGCAATTTCACCCCATTAACGCGCGCCAAGAGTATGGAATCGAACTTGTACCCTACATTCTGTAGTAGCCACGCTGACTACTGCATCTAGCGCTGTTAATATATATGTTGCCAGGTCAATCCCCCCGCCATTGGGTGGCCTACTATTCTCTGTACCCGACTCGCCTTCTGGGGTGCTCATCGAGGGCTTTAGATCATGATCATGGAGAAGAGGAAGAATATGAACACGCATGGTGGTAGGGGCAGTGGTGAGGATAGCATAATGTGCCTTGAGGTCAGCTAGTGTTCTCGCTGCCCTCGGAGCCGCCGACTTCATACCCTTTGCCCTCGACCCTGCTGCCTTCAGAGATGTCGCAAGGCTCCTCTCGGAAACCAATTTCCGGAGTCCTGGCGTGCCATAAAGGTGGGCTGGACTTCCATGACGTCACTGGACACTGTGCCCTTTCCACGTGCCTCGTGCATGTCTCGCTAGGTAGGATGATGTTGGACGCTGTTATTGGCTCGTGTTTCACTAGTTTTCCGAGTCTTTGATGCTCTTCGTGCGAGGGTGTCCTGCTACGGCACAACTGCCTCATGTTCAGTTTCGCTTGTGCGCTTTGATGCATGGTGCATAGTGATGCGCCAGGTTTGCCTCGTGTTGGTGTACAATCACCAAACTCCATACGGGAGCAGCAATGCTGTACCAATACTTGGCACTTGGTAGTCGCGACATCGACGTGGCCTCCGCGCCTTGATAGATGGACATAGCTTGGATAGCTTCTGGCTCCCTAACTGAGCACAGCTTGGCAGTGGAGCCGCAGACGCAAATAGCTGCCTGTGTCTGTAGACAGACATGGTGAGCCCTTCGTTTGGTATAGGGCTTGGGATGAACAGATGATGAAGATCAGACGCGGTGCGTCGAATTAGAATTCGAACAGCGGATACACGGAATCTGAACGTCCTCATAACCTGAGCTGCTGACGGAAGTCTTGGAACGAACCACGAACCAAACCAAGCGAAAATCGAGAATTCGTCCTGGGTATCCAGAACGATGTACCATTAGTCTAGTTTTCAAGAGTGCTACAGTATGTAGAATGCTGAAAGAATTGAGTGGTGTCGTAGTGATCGCTCTAAGTGATCACAGTCAGTAACATGGGGTTCCGTATGTTTGGAACCAGATGGCTCACAGCGCACATTCAACAAGTCATCAACTCTGCCACGCTCCGGTCCTCGTCAGAAACTCGTGCGCGTCCTCCCACCCCATCCTCTCGCGTTCCTTGCCCACCGCCGCACCACGCCGCACCTCCTCAGCATCGATCTTCTTCCACTGACGGTACTGCACGACCCGTGTCTCCCTCACGCCCTCCTCGACCTCCCTCGGCACGCTCTCTGGATCCACGTCGTCAGCCACGAGCGCGTCGTCAGAGCAGACCCCACTCTCCGGCGGCACCGCAACAGCGCCCCGGCTCCCATCACGATAATCCGCCAGGATCGTATCCGCCACAGCGTATGCGTCGAGCATCGTCGCCGCGAGCACACCGCGCGCACCCGTAGCTGCCCAACCAGACGCGTAGACGCGGCGCAGCGCGCAGCCTGCGTCGTCCAGCACGCGCCCGCAGTCCGTGCGTAGGTGGCCGAGCGCTGGGTCGTAGTACGCCGTGGAGGGGTCCGCGTGGTGGCCGAGCGCGGTCACGACGAGGTCGGTGCGGAGGGTGGACGTTGCACCTGTTGGCACGGCGCGTGCGTGCTCGTCAAGCGCGGTGTGCGCGAGCGAGAGCGTCAGGTGGTGCGGTGCTCCGCTTTTGTCTTCGGCGAGGCCCGTCGGCGAGCGGAAGAAGTCGAGCGACCAAGATTTCGATTTCTTCGTGCCTGCCTCCGTCGACGCGGGAGGTGGTGGTGGTGCATGATGCGTCGTGGGCGTGGGCGTGGCCTGTTGCAGCAGCTGGAGGATGCGGGATTGTTGACGTGAGAGCTTCAGGCCTGCTGGTGGCGGGACAAGAAGCTCGGGCGCGAGCGGGACCATGGATGCACCCGCGAGAGTTGTCAACTCACGCAACTCTTTCGTTGTGAAGGCCGCCTGGAGCGGGCCTCGCCGTCCAATGATCGAGACGTGGCGCACAGCCGAGCGGTGCAGCACATCCAGCACGGACGCGGGGACATCATACTTTTCAAGAATAGCCGGCGGGGTCAGTAGCATCCTCGCAACGTCGAGCGCGACGTTCCCTTGGCCGATCACGGACACGTGCTCCGTCTTGTGTAGAGGTGGCGGAGCCGGACGTGATGGATGTTGCGTGTACCAGTGGACGAGTGAGAGTGCGGGGACGACTCGATCAGAGAGTGGCAGAGCAGGGTGCAAATTTGGAACAGTGCAACCTGTGGAGAAGAGGAGGTGTGTGTAGTGCGACTTTACGGCCGAGAGCGATATTGGAAGAGCATGCGGTATAGTTGGGAGCGTCTGGGGCCCAACCTGAACATGTCCAAAGAAGCGTAGGTGTGGGCTTTCAGCAACCTTATCAAATTTGTGTGTGCAGTTCTATGAGTAGAGTTAAGAGCGGCTGTGACAAAACGCAGTAAGGCCTCGAATGGCGTACCTTGACCTCTGGATGGTCTGGAGCAACGCCGTATCGAACAAGCCCATGTGGTGCCCACAGCCTATCGTAGATATGTATTTTGAGTTGAGAGGTGACTGGATTATCCTGGGGGAAGAGCGACAAGAGGCGAGAGGCGACGTAAAAAGATGAAGGGCCACCGCCTATGATGGCCAACTTGAGAGGTGCCATTTAGGTGTGCCCGGTGTAACACCCGCTTGACTCGATATCAGCCTTTCAGGTCGAACAGACAAAGCTAAGTTCCTCGTTATGCAATTAACATCTGCCGCTGCAGCTCGTTCGCATTAGATGAACGTATAAATGGCATGAGGAGGAGAGCACGTGCCTTTTGAGCGGACGTGATGTGATTGATGGTGAGCTCATTTTCTCATTCTCATCACCCGCTCCTGAACACCTGTCCCACCAGAATGCAAAGCTTCTGCGGAGAGCGTCCGGGAGGTTCTAAGTATGTTAACCTGGCGAGTAAACGCTAGCAGCGCTCAACAATCGCGTCCAAAAATGGCATCGAGATGAACGACCATAACTGAACGCCGTCATATCGAAACCGTCTCACAGGGGTTCAGTTGCAGCAAGACATTCAGAACTGGCTGTCTCCCGCAGATCCCATTCGAAGCTCGCCACAACGGGAGCGCGATATGGTTCGTCCATAGTGATATTTTTGTCAAATGGAAATCTTCCTCCTCGACTTTGTAGCGGGATCAGGAAAGAGTATCCTTTGGTGTGTTAGATTTCCGATATATTCCAGTGCGAGAACTCATTTATTAATTAGTTCTTCAATCATTGGGGCCGTCGAGAGCATGAGCAAGGCTGGATTAGCAACACTGTCTTTTTTATTTATTTTGACTACTTGGACGACACAAAAATGGACCGCCGCGCCTTGCTTTCCTCCCTCCTTTTGCAGTTTTATGAACGGTCCAACTCTTAAGGACATATTAAATTGTCTGGGACAACCCCCAATCTACATTATTGTTGATGCAATCGACGCGTGTCCCAACACATGCAGCAGGTTGTCCCCCGTAGAAAGGTCCTCATGATCTTGGAGGAGCTTGCCAATTTACACTCCCTAATCTGCACGTATGTGTTACGAGTCACTTCGAAATCGACATTAAAACCATCATTCATCCCTTGGCCATTCACTCCATTTCACTTCATGATGAGAGGGGACATTGACTATGCCCGGTTCAATGTCAACTCGGAGAAGATGGACAGCGAAAAAGACTTGGTGATTGGTACCCTTTCCCAAGGGGCTGACGGGATGTAAGTAGACGTTACGTGAATTCCTCTAGATGTTTACTCATACAGCATCTATAATACAGGTTTCATTGGGTTTCTCGCCAATTCCTTCGTGACTACCTTCCGGGACATATTCAGCGTGGCCTGGGTGAATCACATGGGATCCTCGACGGGACATGTGAACGTATCCTACAGGACATCCCTGATGCAAAGTGGGAACGTGCCCACCTCTTGTTGAGGAACTTGCAGAGTTTCTTGCATTTGATTTCAAGCAGAATTCGTACCCAAGTTTGGCGGACAGAAGACCCAGAGGATACCTTGCTGTCTACATGTCCGGGGTTGCTCGCCATTGCTGAAGTAAATGGATCTAGGATCGTTCAAATGTCCCGTCCCTCGGCAATGGAATTCCTGATTTCTCACCGCATCGCCACTCGAACGCATAGTATTTCTCGATATCGCCCTCATACAACCCTTGCTCAACTGATCGTCACTCAGATGTGTCTCAGCTCTCTGCATCGGAAATGGGGTATTTCGAGATCGTGCAACTTCTATATGACTTCCATGCAGATCCTAATGCCTTGACGGGGGAAACCGGACTCCATTGCATCGGGCGTCGCAAGAAAGACATCTCGAAATTGCTCTGGCCCTTCTCGAACACGATGCCAACCCCTCTGCTGAAGACGACGGCGGCCAGACGCCTTTGCATCTAGCATCGCGAGGAGGATACCACAAGCTTGTACTCTGTCTGGTCGATGGCGATGCGAATAGCAATGCGCGGGACAAAGATGGGTGGACGCCATACGACGAGGCGTCAGCAGGTGGACACTTTGATATTACGCCGTTACTATGGGCACGCAAACCTTAGTACGAGAAGGCTAGGTCTTCCTACTTCGGATTCGTATGGTATACATGAACACGCAAATATCGATAGCGGTTGGAGTTATCTGTTTAGGCATGATCACTGCAATATATCCTCAGTTGACGAGAAAGTTGAAGGAGGTTACCGGCCCACCACCAGCACCCTCTGTCTAGCCCCAATTGTCAGCGTTCGTAGTCATATGGCCTCAAATGGGGAATGTGAATTAAAAGGACGTAGCAGATTAATAGTGGTACAGTAGACAATACTGTACAACGGATGCCAGATCTCAGACGACGACCCTTCACTCGCCATAACGGAAGACCAGGAGGAGTGGGAATGAAGAAGCAGCATGGCACACTGTATAACGAATTCCCGACAGACGGTGACCGGTGTGAAGATCGAGCCGTAAATAGGAGGTAAAAGAGATGTGCATAATGGCATAAGCCGCTCCTACGCACACTTCTCGGCCTTCATGGAACGCTTCCCAGATCCGTACGGGCCGTATTTCGCTCGCGGTCCAGCCCGGTTACCGTACATCGGGCGCGCATCGGGCGCGGGACATACCGCCGCGGCGGAATGGAACGAGTTTTACGTATACGTGGTCGCTTCGCTTCGGGTCTACGGGTAGCCGCAGCGACATCCGAACTGTAGTGGTTCCGTAGTTCAACACAATCCCGGCTCGTCCATGTCTGGACACTATCCTAATGGGTTAACACCTTCGAGGAGCTAGGAGTAGGAGACGACTGATTCTGCATGTGCGTCCGCCAACATCGGGAGCTCCCGTAAGTCGCGCGGTACTCCCAATAATATAAG
>QFEA01009490.1:0-17468 GCA_003315975.1 Lactifluus echinatus
CCATTGTCCTCAAGTCCACAAGTTCACACTGCCACCGAAAAGCGGGCACTGACACGACTTCGCACGCGTGAGTCAACAGTAAGCGATGCCGTATTTTTTATCACCGGATGTCCGTTCTCTTCCAACCCTTCGTTCGTTCCTCCGCAACTGATGCACGTAAAGCACTCAAAACCTTTACCAAAGCTAGAATGGTTGACATCTACGTCGTTTCGAAATCGAAAGATAGTCTGGTTCAGAAAGACGAAGCACATTCAATCGATAGGCACGGTTTAGCGGGTGTCCGACTGTCTGTCATATCATTTGGTTTCCCAGCCCAGCGCATGTCACCCCGGAGCCCGGGGCCGACAGGTGCCAGGTGTGCGCTCCTTACTAAAATGGGGATATGCAGGACACAGGACACAGGTTAATTCTGACCCGGCATCAGGCAAGGTCCGGCAAAGGCATGCTTTCGCATCATAGCGGGGCAGTTCACCCCAGTCCGACTGGCATGCCTCCCCTCGTATTTGAGGATTCCAGCAAGGTCCATGAGGGGGCCGCTTCAGAGAGATTTTTGAGGATCACTAAGGATCGCGATTTAAATTTTCATATACGCTTAAACTTGCATTGTTCTGGCGCGGAGTCAGCTGTGACTAGGCTATCGAATTTGAGTCACGCGTGAAAAATAAAAAAAGTTCAGTGGCGGAGATTGTCAGAGCAAACTGTAGTATTGTTCGTTATATGGAGAAAGAGAATGCAGCAAAAGATTGTGAAGACACGAGGTGTGTCCCGGGAACCGGCCAGGAACGACCTACAAGCCCAACATAGACACATGAACAGCGCGGTAACTATAGCACCTATTAACTTTGTCTCATCGAATGACACCTCCCATTAGTGCACACCATAGGAATATCCATAGTCGGCCAACGAACGATACTCGACTTCTCGTCCGTGCCTTCTAGAACTCTCCGTTGCCGCGCGTCGGTGATGGCGCGATCGTTGTCGCTCAGAGTCTCGCTCTGGCACTGCTCTGGGTACCTCGCGGCCATGCTCATCGCGCCTTCGTTCAACAAGTACTCTCTCACGGTCGGGTATGCGGCGAACCTTGTCTGCATCAAATGCCTTGGATTTGTACGCGCCATGTCCCGATCGTGACGGCCTAACCATATGTAGGGGCGTAACCACAGGGGAGGGCGGCCAAATTGCCTTCACCTTCACAGTTGGGGCATTCTGGACGTTAGTTTGGCTTCGGAACTGCCTTTTAGCCGACTCTGTCAATAGTCGCAGTGTTTCTGCAGAAGGCCTTTCCAACGCGTTCACGGGTGTGGGCGCATGGAGAGGTGGGGGAGCGATCGGAATAATAACGCTTGAGCGGACTTTTCTTAGACGTGAGATTTGCCTTGGCGCTGAATTGTACGTATCTTGATAGCGCCTGGAAGTTGTTGCGCCACGGACACGGGTGGCAAGAGTGGAAGCCGACTCATAATGTCTGGTACTTTCAAGATTAACAATTCGGGAGGGATTCAAGGGCTGTTGAGAGCTGGAAGTGGTGTGATCGCCAGGTGCTGATGTAGAGGGTGGAGGATGGCTATGGCTACGTGTAGCAACGGCACTAGACTTTGCCCCTCTGAGTCGTGACCGCGACCCTCGTTGAGCGACGGTATCTAGTGAGACGCCATTCGTACTTTGAGATGCGCTGGGCTGTCGTGTGTGCACATGTATTGTGCGATGCTCTGTGGACACCTGTATCGATGACATTGATAAGGCCGACCGGTGCCCTTGTTTCACAGCTGAATGTTGTGTCTGTACTTGGCTGGCAGGAAGCCCATTCGGAGCAATAATAATGGCGCCAAGTGGACCACCGGAAAAAGGGTCAGGATCCATCGGTAATAAGGGGGGGGACATAATGCCTCCATGGTTGCGGGGGAGGTCAGCAACATCCGCATCATCCCTGGCCGCCTCTGCGTTACCGGTGATGCCCAGGACCTGAGCAAGCTTTGAGTTTTTCCTCCTATGTCTAGTTGGAGCCGACGGCCGTGATGCATCGGAGGTAACAGGAAGCTCGCCAGTCGAGAAAAAGGGCACGGAACGCGTCTGCCTCAAGGCGCCACCCCTCTTCACCTCAGATGTGGTTTCAAAGTGGTGTGGGGCAAATCCCCATTCATCGTTAATATCGCCTATAATCTCTGGAAGTGTCTCCTTGTCGGAANNTTCTCTGAACGCCGTACCAATCTCCAATCAGTCGCGCAAGGAGAGAGGGGCAGCAGGAGGACGTGCTTTGTGATGAGCCTGTTATAAACCCGTCGAATGCGATTCATCACGAGCGCATGGACAGGTGGGATTTCAAAACGACTTTACTCGTGAACTTGTTTACGGGGAGAAAGGTCAGAGGTAAGGTAGAAATGTGAACGGCTTTAAAAGATAAATTGTATGTGGTCAGACTACCACACCATTCAAAAGCACTGTAGCATAATCCACAGCGCGGGTACCAGCGGCCAGCAGTAAGAACGTATCGCCGGCACCAAGGGAGGACTTGATGGAGTAGCAAGTTAGTTAAGCTGCGCGCTCAGACAGACTCCTCTGATACGGGTAAAGGCGGTGCGTTTACTTCGCACTCCTAGGCCAGATGAGGACAATGATGCCAAGGCGAGTGATTACCTTTTAAGGGAGATTGCGAATAGCAAAGCAAACAAAGGCGTGCGCAGCAGGTCTATCTATGGACCTGCACAGCACAATAATACAGCACAGGGTGTAAAACGATGTCGGTTATGAGGACAAGGGCGAGAGGCTCGCTCTGAACGACTATCGTTGCAACAGCCAGAAACAAAACGAAAACGAATAGCCCAGCGAAAAAATTAAAAAGATCAAATCAAGTTTAGAAGTCAACTGATCATGACTTGGAGCTACTCATAAAAAAAGAGATCATGATTCATGATGGAGTGTAGTGCGCAGCTGACCGATGGAGCCGTGATTGCACAGGCTGATCTGAGATGACGTAACGTGATAGTACTTTCTTTCTATGGGATCACTCCTATAAATTAATTCGGTGGGTTCAGCCCGAACCCACCATCACTTCCTAACGAACCCCTTGTCGTACGGAGCAGTGTACGAGATGGCTGTCTCACCCGCTGCACCAGGTTTATTTTTCTGTTTCGTTGCCATGGTACTACTTGTCTTCGTACGCATCCCGTCTAGACCTCCGTTATATCTCACCCACACATTTGCTAGGTGTCTGTATCCGTGCCAACTTGGGATAGCATATATTTCCTTCGCGCAAACAATGCGTTATCAGCCTATCGTTTTGGCGTGTTTGGTTATACCGGCACAAAGGCCCATATAGGTTATCGTTTCCCCCTTGCGTATGTTATATCGTGTCCATATCCTTGTCGAGAATTTGAATCGACAAGGTTTTAGGACCGGTGAATTGTCGTCCTCCACCATCCATAATCTCACGTATTCTCTCATCTTGCACCCCATTGCCGCTGGCCTGTCTGGCCTCGCCGTGTTATTCGGTCTCTGCGGCGTAGGATACCATCGCTCAGGAACAGTCCTCATGGCACTCAGTTCTTCATTGGCAGCGCTTGTCACCCTGGTTGCTTTTATTCTTGATATGGTGCTCTTTAGCATCGCACGTCACGAATTCCGCAAATTGTTATGGTTCTCGCAATACGGCAATGCTATATGGTTGACACTGGCTGCACTAGTCGCGCTTCTGCTCGGCTTTTGCATCTCAACAATTGGCATATTCGGCTCGTATAGGCGTCAACGCCAGCACCAATACACCTACTAAGTTTGTAGGTAGAATGGTGCCTCGGAAGCTGAACAGGCACAGACGTGGGTTCGGACCTATGTACAATTTATATTTGCTGCTCCTGTATTTCGGAGATACTTTACGTCGTCTTATGCTGTTGTAGTCTTGTGTAGTTGTAGATGCCAATGATGTGGTTGTGTTGTTCTCCACGCCAAGTAACGACGGAGAAGTATTCCCGGGCCGAGACGACCGCGACCGCTCGGTGACACAATCGCCTCCTCTGAAGCATGTCGCTAGCCTTGCGGTCTTTGAGGAGGACCCAGTCCCAGTTTATTTTTAAGAAGGTTAGTTTCAAAATCTCTTGCTGGGAGCTCATCTCTCAGCTGGGTTTCATTCCGCGAAAGCCGAGGCTATCACTCCCCATGGCGACGAAGACAACTGGTACTCCCGCGGTACAATAAAATGACTAGCAAATGACCACAGAGGTTCCCTGACTAGCATGTCGCAGCTACGAGAGGTTGACCTCTCGGTCTACCTCGTGACGGGAAGACATGTCCTACCACATGGAAAGGTAAACTTTTCTTTACAAAAGGATTACCTTTTCCTTATTAATTCGCTTTCCAGAGTTACCTGACTTCTCTGGAAGAGGTCCACCGTCCATTCAGTTGTCCATCACCTTCACTTTCTTACTTCGATTTGTAAAGTAGGCCCTTAGGGGCGGTGTCACACTCGTGCAAGTCCGCGAGAAGAACACGGATACCGGCGAGGTGCGCCGCCTAGATTAACGGATCGATGGCCGGTATCGTCTCAGACAGTTTAATAGTTCCTCGGAATAGCCAAAGACACTGTCGCGCTTTGCTCTCGCTACAACGTGCCTGTCCTTATCAATGATCGTATCGATATTGCGCTCGCATCGGGTGCCGCAGGTGTGCACCTCGGGCAGTCTGATATGCCCTTAGCCACCGCACGCCAGCTCCTCCCACCAAACGCGATCATCGGCGTCTCATGCAACACACCCGAACATGCACGCAAAGCCATTAAAGGAGGCGCGGATTATGTCGGTCTTGGCGCAGTATACGCGAGTAAGACGAAGGATGTGAGCGCCCCAGGATATATGTGTGGTATCGCAGGCGCGCGCGCGATGCTCGGCGCGATAGAAGGAAGCGGCGTTAAGGCCGTCGCGATTGGTACCTACCCTCTTATCTTCCTTTTCATGCCACTCCTGGGCATTGAAAAAAAGAACCACGTGGCATGTGCTGATGCATGGTGTGCTCAGGTGGCATCAAAATGCACAATTTGCTTCGTGTACTGCACGGCTGCACGTCTCCCACCGGTCGTGCCCTCGACGGCATCGCAGTCGTGTCAGAAATTATGGCCTCGCCAGAACCCGAAGCGGCCGCACGGCGCCTCTCACAGACGCTCCACGCCTGGTCGGCGGCAGCGTCGCGTGGGCCCACAGGCTTCCTAGTCACATCCGAGCAGAAGGCCAAGTACACACCAGAAGGAATTGCTGCGGAAGCTGCAGCCCTGGTTGACACCGTACGACGCGTGCGGCCGCTTGTGCATCAGGTACAGTCGCCCTTCCCTCCCCATCATACCCCCTGCGCTCGCTCGCTCGCCCAAGCCCCTCTGCTGACACCATGAGTGACACCAGATTACGAACAACGTAGTCAAGACGCAATCTGCCAATGTCACGCTCGCGCTTGGCGGATCGCCCATCATGGCAGAGGCGGAAGCGGAGCAGGCTGACCTTGCGCGCATGCCGGGAGGCTTGCTTATCAATTTCGGGACGGTCGAAGCGCTCGATGGGTTTCTTGCCGCTGGAAGATACGCGAACCAGAACGGCAAGCCGATCGTGTTTGACCCTGTGGGTGTCGGCGCCACGGCGTACCGGCGGGCTACCGCCGCCAGTAAGTACTTCTTTGTCTCATTGGGAGGGGTAATGCTTCGTCGAGTTGACTGACGATTGAATACTGTAGAGCTTCTAGATACATGGCAGCCAGCAGTGATCAAGGGTAATGCAGCGGAGATTGGCGCGCTTGCAGATTCAGATGAGGTATGCCGACACAGGGGACTTGATGTGTTGCTCAATAACACCACTTTTTTTGTTCAAGGTTAAGGCTCAAGGCGTAGACAGCCTGGGCGGCTTCAAGAATGCTGCTGGTGTCGTACGCTCACTCGCACGCACGCACCGTGCGTAAATTTTTGTTCTGCGGAGCGATTCATCGGGTTTCCCTGACAGAAATACGTACTAGGGTGCATTGTATTACTTTCGGGGCCGACCGACTACCTCTCTGATGGTAGCACCGTCGTGCGCCTGTCCAATGGCCACGAGCTCCTCGGCCAAATCACCGGTTCAGGGTGCGTGCTCGGCACCACGATTGCCACCTACTGCGGTGCTGCAAGCATGGTTGCGTCGGGCCCTTCCGAGGGGGTACTCGTGAAGGGAGACATGCTGCTAGCCACTGCTGCAGGCACGCTCGCTTTGACTATCGCTTCTGAGCGGGCCGCGGGCCGGGAGGAAGTTCGCGGGCCAGGAACATTCTTGGACGCATTGATAGATGAGCTTGCAGCCCTAACTCCGGAGATGATACTGAGAGCAGCGAAGGTTGAAGTGGAAACGGAATGAATCGATGGTCAGCTTGAGAAACGACCTGGAGGGAACACTTTCAAATTCACGCATAAACGTGACAATTTGGGTGTACGCGACTAAATCATATATATCTCGGACCACCCTTTTCTGTATGAGCGAGGCACAGCCCCAAGGAGCAATACATATCATAAACTACGCAGTACTTCGGGTAGAATAGTCGAATCTTTAGGTGTGTCGGATGTTCTGAGAGATATCCTCAACCATTGTGCTACTACTAGTAGACGCCCGACTCCGGTCAGATAGCTCACTGTTTGCAAGTAGGGTCTTGCTGGTGTCAGAGGCCTCCGAGACTGTCGTCGATCGCATTTTCTCAGGTGCAAGTTGGAGTGGCGCAAAATTCGCTGCCTTCTCAGAATCGGGCAAGGTGTCACCAAAGACTTGAGCGAGTTGTTCGAGCGTGACATGCGCTGTTTCTGGATATACAAAGAAGACAAAGATGCCGGAGATGACGCAGAACCCAACGAGGACGAAGTAATACCCGCCAGACAGGGCGTTGAAGAAGGGAGGCGTGATGAATGCGATAATGAAGTTGGACATCCAGTTAGAGACGGTGGAGAGTGCCATCCCTTTTGCGCGGCCACGGAGAGGGAATATCTCTGCCCCTAGCAGCCAAGGAGTTGGACCCCAGCTAGTCACAGAGTCAGGTCGCGAGCTCGCAGACATCTCTCGGAGAGAAAGGCTCACGTAGCGCCGTAAACGAATAGGTAGACACAGACGGCAGCAAAAATCCCATCTGCGGTGGGGATCCGAGCGTCACCGACAGGGAGAATATTAACGTGGTATTGTAGACCGCCAATGACCGCGAGCGCTATAGCGAGGACACAGCTTCCAGTGAGGAGGAACATTCTGCGTCCCCACTTGTCAATCAGAAACATTGTCGGAATCGTGCCGGCGCAATAGATTATCGCACACGCCCCAGAATACAACAACGCCCGAGGGATGGCGAATCCAGCCCGTCCGAGGTTCTCGGGTAGAAAGTACAGAATGGCGTTGATGCCATTGAACTGTGCAAATAGCTGACAGGTTATCCCGATGATTGTCCGGCGCGTATACTGCTTGAACACCTCGTTCCACGACGCCTCACCAAGGGCCTTTTCACGCTCGACCGTTGCCGTGATCTCGGCGTAGCTCGCCTGAACCGCGGGATCGGATACATCGCCCGTTCCATGCAGGTCTGCAAGCGTGCCAAGGCCCTCCGTCGGGAAGCCGTTTTTGATGAGCCAACGCGGTGTCTCAGGGAGGAAGAATGTCCAGCTAAAGAGAACAGCGGCGAGAACAGCCTGCACGATGTAGGGCCCTCGCCAGGAGATCTCGCTCGGTATGGCAAAGAAGAAGCCGTAGCCGACCCAAGCTGAAACAGCGTAACCAGCGTTGAGACAAAGGTATTCGATGGAGACGAAGAAGCCGCGTGCATGCCCAGGAGCAATCTCGCACTGCAGAATGGGTACAGTCATAGACAGTGTGCCAACAGCTAGGCCTTGAATGGAACGGCCGATGATGAGGGTAGTGAGGTTGGGAGCGAATATTTGAATGAAAGCTGAGATGAAATAGATGATGGCGCCTACGCGTACGGCCATGCGCCGGCCGAGAATGTCGCAGACGTATGCGGAGCCTAGAGCAGATAAAAGAGCTGTGATATTGAGGCACGCGACCGTAATGGCTACGATGAACCTGCTCGTAAGTACGTCCCATGCTCCCATGCCATGACGAAGTCACGTGCCGACAATGAACGGGCTTACTCCCGTACTACTCATCTGAATTTGCTCCATCGTGACTTCCTTACCGAACATCCGCTCAATGAAAGAAGGTTGGACCTGGTTAGCAGCAATTATTCCTTGGCTGTAACCAAACATAGCGTCTCCCAGCGAAGCCAGTGCCGAAGTGGCGACGAGCAGAGGTCGCCCGATCATCCACCGAGGGTACCTGGGGACATAGGCGGTCGGTTTCAGGTAGGAAAGCGATAACATACGGGTCGGTGTGAAGGACAGTCGGTGTCGTCGGTGTAAGTCGGCTTCTGTCATTCCGGAGATGGTCTTAAGTGTTTGGTCTGGACCGGCGGGCAGATCGCGAACAGGGCCAAGTCTGAATCGCTGTAGTTTATCTTTCCGATGTCACTGGCTCCGATGACTTTCATCTGTCCTCCCTTTGCATTAGTGGTCGTCTTTCTTTCCATACGTCTTGATCCCCCAACGTGTAGAATCGACACTCATCATTGGTGCCGGGTCGTAAGCTTGTGCAATGTACAGAGCTTATGTTACACATTGCTTCATCCACTCGATGCCAAAAGGATGTACTTCCACTTCCACAATCGTGACCCGAAAATTCGTCTACGCCTACACCCTACGCCTCAATCTCTCGCCGCACGGTCTGATTCGGTGTGTCTAGGATGCGTGGGAATGGCATCGCCTCGGTGGGCTGTAGCCAGTTCTTCTCGTCATACACTGCATAGGGGCGAGACTCAATCATGTGAAATGTGTACGCGAATCGGGTCTTGGCGCTTCTATTGCGTTCAGACTTGTGCAGTACAGATCCGTGGATGAGGACCAGGTCGCCTGTGCCAAATTGGCAATATAGTACAGCGCTCTCGGCAGGTGCCGCGTGAGACCACTCACCGGGGTTACACTCTTCCAGGACATACTCGCCCGTGGGCGTTGATCCGTGGCTGGGATCGAGAAGTTGTTCAAAGCCTGTACCTCCAGAAGGCAGACGGACGAAGCGCTTCGATATGGGCGCAGTTAGATGCGACCCAGGAAGAAAGGACAAAGCTCCATTTTCTCGAGTGCATTGCTCCAAAGCAATCCAGAACCCAAGTGCACTAGGCGGGGAGGTGTACTAATAGCGTGTTAGTGGCATGGATCAGAACGAAGAACGTTGGGCGGCACACAAGAAAGGTACTGTCGCAGTCAAGACAGATTAGGGGTTATTCGGCGAGCAGAATGACACGTACGAGTCGTTGTGCTCAGGAACTGCGAAGACTACGTGAGTACGATTGATGGCTAAACAATCACTAACAATACCTTCCCCACCGATCTGGGGTTGTTTGGTGATAACCATCGACTGTAGAGCTAGGATACAGGGGCCATTCCGTTAGCGTCGGCAAAAGTTCGTAATCAGCCAAGAGTAGGAACGACAGGATGGGATGGTCCGCCTACCTACTGGGTCATGATGGAAGCGCAAATCACGTACGAGATCGCGGAGCTTGTCGTTCTCCAGTGTAGCGCGTCTAAAGACGGGATCAAGTTGATGCAGGGCTAGGAGGAATGTAACCTTAGGGAGGAAAAACCAAGTAAAGCGGGAAAAAAAGAGACCGTGGCCAATCTTGTTCACAGCTTTTTGCTTTTCACGAGTCAGGTTGCCCTGCTCATCGATAGCGTCTTCTTCAAGGAAGTAGCGGATCTTGTCACCAGATGTAAGAAAGTAGTCGTCACCGACGTGGTTCTTGTCGCCCGTGGTGAATTTGATCTGTGGGTGGATGACAGGTGATGACAGTACATGATGAGGCAACCGCGTAATAAGAATTGAGTAAGCGCACGAGAGGATGATCCTGTAAGCTGAATTCGGCAAGGAGTTGCTTGGAGCGGGCCAATAACGTCTCTGTTTCGTCAGGAGCCAGGAACCCTGGGATGACGAGATAGCTGTCATGAATTTCAATTGAGGATAGCGTGGGGTCCACGAACAAGTTCCACGAACCCGTTGCTGTGAAACTGGGGGTGCAGGACGGAAATGAGCGATCCGAGGACATCAGAAACGCTCAGAGACACGAATACGAACTGATTCAATCTGATCCAACTCAAGCAAGTGGAGATTGTTCTGAGCCATTATGAAGACTCTACAGCGCAAGGAGAGTGATGGTGGCAGAGGCAGTTAGGGTCGCGTGAGAGAAGGCGAACTCCAAAAAGTTTAATCGACTCGTGCCCGTGACTGACGCGCGCTGCGGCGGCGGCGGCGGCCATGGCCAGAACCGACGAGTGAGCGCCCAGCGAGGTATAACTGAGATCCGAGAAGTCATTATCCCCTCCCCAACCAACCATGGTTTGTGTTGCAATCCCTCTCTCCTCACCACCGGGCGACCTCTTCTCTCAATGTGCTTGGCATCGCGTCCCTCGTCCTGACTCCTTATCCAACCAGCGCGCCCCTGCTGCGGGTCAGGTTCCGGTTCAAAGCCTCGCGAACGACGATCTGTCGCTGGCGACATCTCACGAACATGTACGCTATACTCCCTACTCCATCCCGGATGAAGCTGACCATCTCACTTCATTGCTGTCCTTATTTCGCCGTGCTCCTATAAGCAGATTCAACCAGGTGCGCACCCAGCGAGCTCCGCTGTACTGTACATTACACTCACAATGGATCCAGTGTTCCGACTCCCTGTCGAGGTTCTTGACGAGATCTTCTCCTATACCAAACCCTCGACCCTAGCCAGACTTGCCCTCGTGTGCCATTCATTTGAAGGAGTAACCGCGCGCCTACTCTATCGCCATATACCCTCCTTATCGTTATCTCTCACCACGCGCCTTCTTGAGACGTTTGCATCCAAACCATCTCTCGCAGCCCATACGCGGACATGGGAGATTGGTGATACAAGCTTCATTGATGCTAGCCGCAAGGGACGGCTTCCTGGGACCTTCTTCGGGCATCTCCAGAGCGCCCTCCACAACATGCATCGACTCACTGAGCTTGCCTTCCTTATAAATGGTCCGACGTCTCACGTGCTGCTCGGCGCCCCATTCAAACTCACAAAGCTCACTGCGTCCTGCGACTTTGACGCGACGTTCGCGAGCTGGTTGACGGAGCAATCGGGCCTACGCGCTGCGATTTTTTGCGGAAACTTCACGTCGGGCGTCACACTCCCTTCGGACGCCCTGCCTTCGCTGCGACGCGTTGCGGCCGCCCCGCACACGCTCGCGTGCGTCTTGCCAGGCAGACCTATCCGCGAAGTCGAGTTGTGCCTCGTGCATCCGTGGTCACTCAGCCGCGAAGTATTACAAACGACAATCCGGATCATCTCATCCTCCAAGGGCCCACTGGAGTCACTCAAGATCATTTCCCACCTTGCCGAACCATCCGATACAGTCTTATCCGCGCTAGCAGCCATCCCCTCCACCCTGGATTCGATTTCAAAGCTCGCTTTGCACGCCGTGAGCGGCTCCATCACCGATGTGCGTGAAATTGCTTACGTTCACTTACGTTCGACGCTCGCTCATCACGTGCTCTACATTTCATTTCTTCATTCAGGAGATCCTTTCAGGCCTGCCTCCTATCCTGTCGCGGTTCACCAACCTGAAATCCGTCACGATCTTTTCCAAGAACAAATCTGACGCGCTGCATGTAGCAGCCAACACGCGGGCGCTCGCGGCATCATGGCACAGCACGTGCGCGTCCCTGGAGAACGTGACACTGGCGGGCGCCACATACGTGCATAACCAGTCCTACGGCTGGGTGACGCTGCGCGACCTTGCGGAGCTGCTTGCGGCACGCGAGCAGTCCCCGCAATACTGCGTTGCAAAGTTGTGCAGGCCCGGGCCGGCGCTCGACAACGAACGGTGCACGGTTGCTGTGCAGCAACAGAAGCAGTGGGGCGTTGCCCGGGAGCAGGGACACGGAATGAAACCGGAGATTGGTGTGCCGCGCGAAGGCGGTGCGTCAGTCGTTGCGATTGCGGCTTGACGGAAACGAATGTGCGGTTACGAACGACGCCCAAAGCCAAAGGACAGTTTTATCATTCATATTCATTGCATTGCATCACGAAATTTCCACGGAAAACCCCTATAACGATGACGTGTGTCTGTTTTGTACATATTCGAGTTTTGTAGTTTGTGTAGCTATGACGGTGGACGCAGAAGAAAAAAATATACCCCCTGTACGTTCCGACTGACCGAGCGCTCGGGAAAGTCTAGGAGATTCCTCGACTGAGGCCGAAGGGCGGGAGAAGCACGGAGGACGCATATATGTGCATCATCGGCAATTTATGAACGCGAGGATCGCAGCCTATGTTGGCCAGTGCGACGGAGCGACGGAGCTGAGCCGGATTACACCACGAGTTGACCCATCATGCATGATCATCATCATTCACGATCATTCATGAACTTGAACTAGATTTAACGCAGCAGGACACCCACACCGAGGGGCCAAGGCCCCGCAGCCGAGCCCGAGCGGCCGAGCCAAGTAAACGATCATATATCATGATGGCTGAGATGGAGGCCTCCATCCTTCAAATTTGAGAAAGTACAAGTACATACACAGCCCCTCACACGTTGGTGATATTATTTTATTAGAAAAGCCAAAGCCAGAAGCTGGAACGGCGATAAAGCCAAGACAGACGACACAGCCCTACTCCTACTACCACTGCTTAAAAATTATTTATTTTAGCTCTTCCCCCTGGCCCACTGCAAATAAGGTGCCATCACTAAGAATTATTTTTATTATACTGATGACCATACGATATGATATAAAAAATCACGCTTGCAATTCCGAGGACTTTATGAGAAGGAAGAGATTCAAGAGATACGACTGTAACAGGGTGTGTATTTCTTTTTTGTCTTAAAAAACACAGGGTTCAGATTTACGCTCAGGGCTAGCCATAACGAGGAGAAGAAGCGACGGCTAGTCGGAGATATTACGGGTTCCTTCATTCCTTTCACTTTCAGCTCGGATCCGGAGCTTGCAGATGTGATGTGGGGGGATATAATTAATATAACATATTGTGCTGTTTAGCTCTGTCCTATTCTACCCGCGGATGTATGATCCGGGTGACACTCTTCGATGGATCATTCTACTGTACGCTTCCAAACCCGAATCTCGGCCAGTTAAAAAAAAAAAAACTCGATTTCTCTGCAAAACTTGTTGCCCGAAACCTAGTTACTCATATCATGCATCCTATGATCATAGATCCGTATCCTCACAAGTGCTAGCGATACAAAATGTAATAGAAACCGTGTGTACGTCATTCCTCTCGAATGTAAAAAAGTCCCATTCATGACTCTGATCCGGGATCTGGCTCATCAATGTAATGGCCCTGGCTGAGCCGCTGGATAAGGTGGTCGATTTTCTGCTTATGAATCCTGTGGTGTTCCTGCCAACCCTTCCATGGGTGATGCGGGTGCTAGAAGTTGTCACTGAGCACCAATGAACGGACCATTAACCATTCACGGACTTACTAGGCGCCCAAATGCCTGAAATATCTTATCCGATGTACCATCCGGTTTGTTGAAGAAAAACTTTGCCAGAAGCACATCGTCTGCACGACTATAGCGCATCTTCTTGTCCGGGGCTTGCGGAAGCGGCTCATCATCCTCGGTGTGATTAAGCTCATGCTTGTGTCTACGGTAAAACTTCATCCACGAAGCTCTAGAATGGTGCGGGGCCTACACGAGGTTATCATTAGACATTAATTGATAACCGGGCATATAGTCACCTTCTGAGCAATTTCTTTCCAAAATGCGACCATGTCGAGCTTGCCTTGAGATCTACGCAAAAGCATTAACAACGATATCAATGCAGGGCAGGTCTCATCACTCACTTCTTCTTGTAGTCCAACAGTTTGATTAAAAATGCGACATCCTCGTCCGTAAACGCAACACCCTTGCCTGTCGTACTTCTGAACAATGCCCTGGGAGGTGTTGGGGAACGCGAGCGTTCGCCATTGCTGAGTTCTGCACGAACACGTTCCCGAATGTTGATAATACCATTGGAACCGGGACCAGCGGCGACAGCTTGAGCGGGCACAGCTCCCTCCCCTGTTTCGCCATCGTCGCTGGCGTTGCTATTCATAGAATAGCCACCGAGGCGAATCTGATGCTTGTTACAATATCGGCGCCATGAGTAAAAGCTACGCTTTACATGAGCGACACGGCGACCAGATGAGGCAGGACATACGTATGATGAGGGGCCTGGTGCATGCTGTCAGTATCACAGGAAGTCAGGGTCAGGGACCAATAGGAGAACATACCTTTACGGCAACTCTTTCACAGATTTCCCTCAAGCTCAAAACGAGACCTTGGGCCACACAATAATCAATATATTTCTTCAAATAGTCGATGTCTTCATGAGTGAAAAGATTCCCGCCATATGTACTCTTGACAACCCGTGACGGTGGCGTAGGAGAGCGCGCATCAGGATTGCGTCGGTTGACCAACGCGGAGGCGGGAGGAGCAGGAGTAGGCTAGGCTATAGTGAGCAGAAGTAGGGACGACGAATTACATGAAATGACCAGAGTTCGTGTACGTTTGCGCCCCCGTGGTGGATCAGGAATTTCAGTAGGTGGAGACGGTTCGTTGGATTGGCCACCGTCAGGCATATAAGGTTGTGGGTAGGAGGATGGATCGTACTGCGTGTAGCAATTAAGATATAGCGCAGCGCAAGGAGGATGATCATACCCCTTGCGCAAAGTACTGATCTGAACTCCAAGGTTGATCAGGATACTCATAACCTGGTGCTGGGGCATGCTCCATTGGTCCTGCCGGTGGTCCTGTAGGTTGATATGTGGGGTCCCATGTGTCGTCACGGTATGGGCCTCTTGGTTGAATCACCTGCTGTGGTAAATGGCCTTGAGTTTGTTCAGGGGCTATACCGTTGGGTGCATGCCAGGTCTGAGGTGGGGCAGCTGGCGAAGGGTGCATAGGACGGGTTGCGGGCTGCAGCTGAGTCTGATAAGCTTGATATGCGAAGGGGGCCGCAGCAGGTTCAACTGCCTGCATCGGTTGAGAAAGTTGGGTCTGAAATGCTTCAGGATTTGGTACGACCTGAGGTACAGTAGGCGGTGCAGGTGGCTGCTGCCTTGACGGACCGGCCACCTGAGGCATGATACCCGCAGATAGAACAGGTGCTGAAGCCGGGGCGCGTACTCTGTGCTTGAGTTAGCTGTGACCTGGGCGACTTTGACCGAGAGACCTACTGCTCGTTCCCCGTTACCTTGCACCCAGCAAAGTTATTCACGAATGTTTGAAGCGCACCGGCTTTAACACACTCGTGTACCCAACGGGCATCTAAAACGACTTTGCCCTTCTTTCCGATGTACTGGCGATACAGATTCTGCCCCGACTCGGAGTGGGGGTTTACTTATCGACGGAGGCAATCAATACGGTAATAGATGAGAGATAAGTAGACTCATACCTAAGATGTAATTAACCCCGCTGTAAGAGTTGGCGACAGTGCCGCCATTTTTCTAGCAAGCAACGAACAACGTGAGAAAACAAGGAGCGAGAACGGGAGGAAGCAGACATAGGGGAACAAGGGCGTGCGCTGAACTGTATGCTGTAGGACCAACACGTACGGTAATAAGGTCGAGGATGCGGTCATGGTCAAGAACATCCTTATGGACGTACATGGCCAGAGGAGTGCCCATCATGGGCTCCAGAAATAGGCCATGCTCGGGGACGTCTGGGTTCGCGCCCTGGTCGTTCTGTTGTTGCTGTTGCTGCTGCTGCTGCTGCTGAACGCGAGGGAGAGTAGAATGAGCCGGTGCCATGGGTCTCGGCGAGGAGGGACGGTCGTAAGGGCGAGTCCCCTGTCACTGAATCGCCACCCTAGAGCGGACTTTGAATGTCAGCCACCAGACGTGCACTAGCTTATGATAGGACAGCCGTCATGGTCGGGTCGGCATTGGATAGATTGGGCCGTACATTACATTCATCACGCTGGCATGATCGGCGGAGCAGCGAGAGACTGCTCGCTCGTCATCGACTAGACTAAGTGATGGGAATTATGAGATGATTTGATGGGAACCGGGGACCAGGTTATCGGGGGATAATTATAAGCCAGATAAGTGAGGGAAAATTGTCGGGGTATGAAAACGGGGGGCAGCTGCGTTGTATCAACAGACGGTTACAGCTTCCAGAAGCAGACACACGGCCTCTCTCTCCCTCTTTCTCTCTCTGTTCCCTCTCTCCCTCCGTCTCTCTCGGCCTTTCCCTCTTCCTCCCTTCCCCTCCATCCTCCACTCCAATGGCTTCCGTCACAGGTCGAAAAAAGTCAATCATATCTCCCGCATTCGTCCATATCGATATCCCAGTCGGCACCAGCACCCTTCTTAACAAGGCTGCTTCCCAGTCTACCTCTCTCTATCAGCAATGCTCTGCCTTACGCTCACGTCTCCTCCGAATTCGTGGTTTTGCACACTTCTTCGCCCTTTCATCCCCCTCAGGCTCTTTCCGTGGTTCAGCTGAAGTCGTGAATACAGTCTGGGACTGTTTCGCCCTCGGAACTCCTCTGTGCTACCTTTTTAACCTCCTCCCCCCTCCCGTTACACCTATCGATATCGAGACCGATCCTCGATCTGTTGAGGTCGACAACGAACGCGCTAAAAAGCGCGCCATTGCCCTTTTCGCCATAAAGGTCAAGCAGTTGAATCATGGCGAGCAGTTCACGGTCACAGACCTATGGGACCGTACAAATTCGGATGGTTTCGTAAAAGTGTGTCTCGTCCATTCTTTTTCACTTTCCGAGATGGCTAAGTGTCTGTCAAGGTCGTAAATACTGTCACGTATATTGTCGACCGCTTGCCTCCCGCCGTGTTCGAAGAGGCTGCTCCTCCTTCACCTTCGATATTGTCTACCCATGAGTCCTTGGATTCCATGGGTCCGAATACACCAGCGATACCTGCTCACGTAAATGGCCCGGATGCCGAACGGATTAATATCATTCGTGAATTAGTGGAGACAGAACGTAAATATGTGCAGGATCTTGAGGTCATGCAGGTGCGTAATGACCATTGTCTCATACAAATCACCCAATATCTGGCCTTTTTTTCCGCAGAAATATGCCCAAGAGCTGTCACAAAGTAACACCCTCGACCGTGACACAATTCATCTACTCTTTCCTAACCTCAACAAATTGCTCAACTTTCAAAGGCGATTTTTGATCCGCCTCGAAGGAACAGCGGATATGCCGTGGAGGGAGCAACGATGGGGTCTTCTTTTCACTGACAATGTGAGTCCTGGGACAATCGTCTTGTCTCCACGTAATGCTGATGGTGACGTTTCCGTTTCCGTTTCTCGCATATGCCTTGTTCTTTGTTTGTGCCCCGGCTTGTTTCTTCACGGCTCACTGCGTTTGGAAACAAAGGAGGAAGAGTTTGTAGTCTATGAACCC
>QFEA01009498.1:9147-39576 GCA_003315975.1 Lactifluus echinatus
AAAAAAAGTTATTTTTTTTTCTACTTTACTTTACTTTTACCTAACTTCTGTTTCTCATTTCTGTCTCAGAAGGTTTTGGAGAGGGCGATCATTCGGACGTCCGAACTCGCAGGACCGAGCGAAGCGCGCGGAGGACGGTACTTTTTACACTGTTACTTACTACGTACGGGTGCTGTGCTGTGTGTGTGTATATGGTGGTGCTGAAGGATGACGACGTCAGTTGTCAACTGTTCAAACTGTTTACAACCACCAGCCGCCCCCGGCCCTGTTTTGATTTTTGAAATGCGCGGGGTGAGCGGGCGACTACCAAGGGGCGCGACAGATGCCAATAAATTTGCTTATGGATAGCGCGCTGCCGCCAGTCAGCAGGTTTTGTTTGTTTATCGATGATCGTGAGGGATAATAACCATTTGAGATTTTAAATTTGCGCTTTAGTTAATCATCACACCACGAGCTGTCCCAATCCATCCTCTTTGCGCCCCCTTCTCTCCCCTAGGACTAGTCGGAGAACAAACCATAGATGAAACGAACTAGTATTTCACGAGAGAAGATCGAATAGAACAGATCATTTAGCTGAGGCACGCTATTAAGTTACATGACACCATTTATAGTACACCTCGACCGACTGCAAGGATAAATCGTGAATTGACGAGGGAACATCAACCGAGAAACGAACGTCAGGGCGTGAAGGAGTCTACGGCCGGTCACACACTCTTCACAACGCTGAAGTCCCCGCCCTAATGACCTCGGCGGACTCCTGGGAACGCAACGTGAGGCGGAGGGGGAAAGGCTTCGGGTGGCTGCGCAACAGAGTGAAAGGGTGTCAGTCAGTGCGTCCGACGCCGAGGCGTAACCATGTATTACGACCATACCTGACAAATCCTGCAGGGGATGACGAGAGCAAATAAAGTCAATACATAGGCAAGCGATGAAACAGAGATGCTCCAAACGTACCTCCGGTGAACTCAGGCTCAATCTGTACGTCTTTGCCGTCCTTGTCTTGCGCACGGAGGTCAAATACGGACAGTATTGACGCAGCCGTGATAAAAATCGACGCTAGGGAGTAATGCACGCCGAGGCACGCCCGACGCCCGAATCCAAACACTGGCGACTCCAGGGCCGGCTTTGGGCCTAGGTACCTCTCGGGATCGAATTTCTCCGGGTGGTCATACTGCTTCTCATTCATGTTCATCGCCCAGATGTTTGGAAGAATGATGGTCCCCTTCGGGATATGGTAGCCTGTGTGCAGAAAAAGGTGAGTCACCGAGGTCTGAAAAAGCATATGATAAAAGTTGCCTTGGACCACATCGTCGTCAATGAGGCGGTGAGCAATGCCGAGCGGGGTCGGTGGGTGGAAACGCAGCGATTCTTTAATGGTCGCTTCGAGGTATGGCAACGAGGCGCGGTCATCGAACGTCGGCAGTCGCTTGCGACCAACGACGGCATCCAGCTCAGCCTGGACCCGCTTTTGCACGTCCGGGAAGAGCACCATGGTCAGCAAGAATGTAGTGATGCTCGATGTCGTCTTTGCAACAGCAATTCATTTCCCTTCATCAGCGCAACAAGGCAATGCACTTACCGACTCGGTTCCGGCTGGCGATACGGAAGCATGAGCCAGGCACACATAAAGGTAGTTAAAAATCTCTGATGCATACCACCATAGAGTGAACCAGCGGCCCACTTGATCGTATATTCATACTGCTCCCGCGTCATCTCTTCGGGACCCTCACGTGAGAGGAGCGACCCGACAAGCGATTGCATGGAATCTTCGCCGGTCATCGCCCTTTTGGCGGCGTTGAATGCGCCATCTACCATGTGCTCCCCTCGGGCCTTTGCTATGCGCGCAAGGCGTTTGAAACCAGCACCTGGGAACCAGTCGGGGATGAAGCGGACTACGTGGTCACGTGAGTATCCGCAGAACAAAAAAAAGTCACGCCGATTACGTACGTGCGGGGAAGACGTCGACAAGAAAGCTACCGGGGACGACGGCGTTCTGGATGACCTCGTGGGTTTCACGGGAAAGCTTTACATACTGGGACACCTGGTGAGCTCAACTGCAGAATAGACTTAGACCGGGAGCGGCGTGCCTCGGAGTCGGGTGAGGTAATTCTGATCCCATACGTGTTTTCAATGATGTTCTTTCCGAGGGAGCTGTACACACGTGGTCAGAACGCGTGCACCCGAGAATCCAATTGAGACGTGTCGCGCACTAGCGAATGCCGCCGATATAATTATCCGGGCGCACGAGAAGTTCCTGTAAGAGGAGGCGTGCGTCCAGAAGTTGGCTTGGAAGGAACGTAAGCGAGGAGGATCGATTGAGGCTCTGTTGTGTGATGCGACGCATCGCCTTCCAGTGGTCGCCATATGGTGCAAGGACGAGACTGGGCGTGAAGTTCATCCTGTGGTAAAAAGGATCGTCGCTCGTAACACTGTTTCCACCACGACGCAGACAAGGCTGGGAAGCCAGCCAGAAGAAGACGACGTACATCGTTCCTACCATGGTGAGGATCGGACGATCAGAATAGGACGCCTGGCTCATGAGGCTGAAAGCGGTATCGTAGCTGCTGATAATGACGATGTGCATGCCGAAGATCTTGACGTGTATCATGTCACCTGTGCGCGCAAATCGTCAGAAGAGATGTGGGGGGTGGCGAGCGACGCGAGGATGATCGTCGTGAGATGTCCGCGCCACGCGCTGTCCCACACCTCCGCAGCAGAAAATGCACGTACCGAACACCTTGCTCCATTCTGCGAATGGAATCCACGCCGATTCGAATGGCCAGTCAAACAGGTTGTCGATGAGCGGCCAGCCACGCGGGCCTGGCGGGAGTGGCAGTGCGGACGCTCCGCGACGACGACGGACGAGGAACCCGACAGTTAGAATGGCGACTGCGACGTAAAGTGCCTCGGGAGCAAACATGGTGGAAGTCGTGTTATGTCTTGCAGTGCAGAGGGATTGAGCGTGGAAGACGGGGGTGGTGAGAGCAAGGGGGCGCAAGTGCGGGCCACTGATTAAAGTAGTCGGGGGGTGGTTAGGTACGATCAGTATTCAAGTGGGCATAACAATTAAGTGCGGAGGAGAGTTTACAGCTGGTGCTCTTGTAATTGCCTGGGTTGGCCCAAATCAGGTTTGACTCGGACGGCTCGATCCTATGTTTCGGGTAACGTATGTTTCACAGGAAATTGGTAATTGAATTTCGCGGCTGGAACGCGCCACGCAGTGCGGGCAGCTGGCCGCAGTTGAGAACGTGTAATTTGAGGTGTATTGCCTGTACGCTGCCTCATTGTACTATACATGTATGTATAGTACACTGGCATGGTAGCCTGATGGGGTCTTCGTGGTCTTGGTCTCTGCTCTAGCTGAGCTGAAGTTGTTCATGAATCATTTTCACACGGCACCCGCCACTGGCTAATTGTATTGTATTGTCTTTTCGGATCTTTCACTGGAACGCCACGCAACTGTATATACGATATAAATCACGTTCAGTAACCTTCGATTTTTCGCCTTGAAGTCTCCCTGGAATTGAAACAAAATCAGAGGATCGACCAATGAGATGGATGAGTTGAACTTGTAGATTTTATGCGAAGATTACAGATCTCTTCTCCCAGCTACATCAAGTGCGGGTCGTTCCTAGCGGCGTTGGATGATGCACCATCAAACAGATATTCTTCTATTGTAGGACCCATCCAGGGGTATTATGACGACGGATCCGAGCCTGTGCCTTGTCCCTTTCCAGATTATTGTGAGCGTATGAGGATTTCTGGTCTCAACTGTAGCACGGATTGCAAGCCAAGCACTTTACCTCGGGGCTTTTTCGGCGGGTTTCCCTTACTACCGTCACTGTACGCGTGGTACCCTCACATAGTCATTAATAAAGGACATGAGCTACCCATCCGCCCGCAGCCCAGGGCAAATGACCGTGACGGTGTTCCAGCTGGCCGCACGGCCCGTCGTGGAGTGCCTAAACTAGACACAGACACGACGTACCCTTGTGCCCAGCAGTGACTTGGGAGGCCCACCCGAAAGTGCCACTGCTCCCTGAGAGTATCCATCTCGCAATGTCAGTTCCGCTCTTCTCGCTCTCCAATGAACTTCTCCTCGAAATCTTCTCCAATCTCTACGCGAAGGATATCTGCGCCTGTCGGCTCGCATGCTACAAGCTTAACGCACTCATCGTCAACTCACAGCTGATCCAATATATCATTCGCACTGCCAAGTCAGGCGTGTTCGATCCCCTCGAGCCCGGTCTTTCCCTACCCGAACGCCTGGACGCGCTCCAACGATGGGAAACTGCATGGGCGGAGATGGATCTCCGAGACCCCAGTGTGCGAATCGATGCTCCCGTCACCTCCAAGAACGGGCGGCCCGTTGAGTTTTCCTTTGGACGGTACTTTGTCGTGATCCGGGAGGGATACGGATGGCCAGCTGGGTACTCGTTTCTGGACATGCGTGCTGCATTCACCCCACACGCCGATCCGGCGCGCTGGACGAACATAGATATCGATACCCCCAACGTCCTCGTGTTTGCCTTTGCATCCGAGCTTGATCTTGCCGTCGCCATCTCGTGCGTATATCGATTTGCAATTTCCCGCGCTTCTCCCACCTTCCTGTGTGGGGCCCGCTTAATTCGTGTAAACCCAGGTCGCCTAACGTCGTGATGATGCATCGTCCGTGGACAACCTTGAAGATTTGCCCCATGGATTTTAGCACCGGAAAGCCGCACCCGTTGGCTTCCAGGCCGTCTTTGGATATTAACGTCCCCGGCGCGTCAGCTTACAATCTATCAGATACAGAGGTCATAGGCGACTACATCCTTTATTGGGTCGGTAACCCGAAATACAGCCACACGATGAACGAGGGTACATTATCCAACATCTATTTGGTCGCATGGAAAGAAGGTTGGGTGTCCGAGGTGAGTTCGCGTCCCTCACTTAGGCTGTGCCCCGCGCTAAGCCAGCACTTTTATTAGCTTCGTCGTAACGAACCGGGTGTATACGGCTCGGTGTTATCGGTACTATCGGAAGACATCATCCTCCTTGTTCGCCTGCGCGACCCGGCACTTGAGCTGTGCCGGTTAGCCGACATCGGTGGGCCGAACCAGGCGCTCGAAGCCGTGTGCGTCCTCTCCCTGCCAGGACTCTCCCTAGGCGCATGTCTGCGCTGGGCCACCTGCTTCGGCGAACACCCCGGCCACGCGCTCTTCTCGAAAAAACGGCACTCTCTCGACGGAGGGGTGTCCTCGGTCCCCTCCATCCGGCTACACCAACAGGGCCGCCGCTACCTGCGCCGGCGGAACCTGCGGTCCGTGCCTGCCGATGGCATCATCAGCGTCGTGATGCACATACACAGCAAGTCGGGCTACTTCCGCACGGTCGATCTCTCCGTGCGATGCCGCACGCTCCTAGCGTTCTCCACCTTGCCTCTGGTGGAGGGGGGGGGCGAGCCGCGTGTGGTGCCATGGGAGGAGTGGGGCCCGGACGCCACACGCATCCTGGAGCACGACTCGCTCACGTGGGGGTCTCTCGTCGGTGAGCGGCGTGCGACGGTCGGGCACACGCACCTCGTTGCGCGTATTACAATGCGGGATTACAATCCGTTCCGCGTTTGGCTCGCGCGAGAGCGGATCGGCTGTGTTGAAGTGGAGGCCACGCTGCCGTCTGGGACCACGATGAAGGTCGTCACGACACCCTCGTCGTACCCCGCGGGTGATTTGTTCAGCCACGAAGTCGAGACGCGAATGCCGTATGTGGAGACGGTGGCGCCGTACCCTGGGTGCGAGGGCATATTCATGGATGAAGACAATCTCCTGGTTGAAGTACGCGGAGAGGTGAGTGGCCCCCCTCGCTCCCTTGGGAAGGCGGCAAGTTAATCGACTATATGCATTCTAGAGGGTAGAGAGGAATTTCTTTTTGCATTGTTTATGACGCATTGGCAGCTTGGATATGTCACACTTAGATACAATGTATTTCGTTGATGAAGGGATTATTGTAACGTGGAGGACGGAAGTAGACCACAACGCGGATAAGCCGGAAGGGTTCACCTTTGATGATTCGGCCAGCACCCGCGCCCCGTCGTCCAAGTGGGCCTGGGGTGGAGACCGCCGCCGCCGCCTGTCAGATGCAATCCGGATGATATGTTCGATGTTTACATGTCATATGTAATACCCGTACCCGTCACCTGCGTCACCTGCGCCCCCTACGCCCCACCAATACGAACAGCACAACGGACAACACTACTTCCGCGCCGTCGGCAATCACACACACAAAGTGGTGGAGCACATCCCCACATCTACGAAGGGATAGTAGCCCTTCCAGTCAAATCCCGAATACTGTACGGTACTGTGGCTACATCTCAATACCGTACTAGTAGTGCCGATGCTGTCCCGCGTTGAGTGGCAGAACCGCTATGCCGATGAAATGGCGGGCACGGGCACCGAGCCCACGGAAGAACGCTTCGTGATCTGGATGATCTCCGTAGCGAAAGGCGCTGACCATATAGGCGACACCGGCACCCATCTGCGGTGCGTTTCCTCGAGCCAACATATGGATGGAACGATGGCCTTGTCCATGGCTTGCTCATGCATCCAGCTCACGTACCAAGGTTACAGCTGGCCGGGAGTGTGTGTAGATATCCCAAAAAAAAATGAAAAGCCGGTCCCATCGGGCCGGGCGGGTCTCCTGTTCTACGTAACCCGTTCATCACCACAGCACTGAATGGCACAGTATTCGACGCTACTTACCATCACAAATGAGCTCATCGAGCACATTTTTTCATTCGTTTGCCTTCAAGATGCCAAGGATATTCATGCGTGCAGGCTAACCTGCCGCCAACTGAACGCGGTGGTTACAGGGTCGGTACGCCTGCAGTACCTCATGCGCGCAGCGTTGCTTGGAGTATACGATCCGCTCGTGGAGGATGCCGCTGCGCCGACGATCTCGGAGCGCATGGAAGACCTTTGCGCATGGGACGATGCGTGGCGCAACGTTGGCGACATTCTGCATCACCGCGAGCCTGACGTTTGCATTGATGTAGACGGGCGCTACGATGACCACGAATTCGTCGTCGAACCTCGCCTTATCGTTGCGTTGCGTCAGGGCGGTTACACACATCCTGGATACTCTTACCTTGATTTACGCGATTGCTTGAGTCTCGAGCAGGAAGGCGACGCGTCTAAGAGGAACGACGGGAACGAACACGAAAAGAAACGCTGGAACTGGACAACAGTCGAGGTGCCGATGGAGAACATGGAAGTGTCCGCGGTATCGCCCGAGCTAGATCTTGCCGTGGCCAAGATGTACGTTCCTCCTTGGTGCAGTTTTCCTTTCTAAATAAAATGTAGTAAAGGGTATAGGACCCGCCATGCCGTCCTGGCAAATGGCTGCTTGGAAGTGCGCCTGCTACGTTTCTGCGATGGTTCGCCACATCCTTATGCGAAAGTGCCAGTGGTACGCGTCCCCGTTACCGTTACACAACCGTGCGATAATTCGCAAGTGGAAGTCCTTGGGGATTATTTACTATTTTGGATCTTTTGTGACAAATTTGGCGAATTCGATGATCAACCTAGGTTGTACCAGCTGTACTTAATTTCATGGAAAGAGGGCGCTGTCACGCTAGTGAGCAGCATCTACCTTTTCACGCCTGGCATTTATCTGACATGTGACGATGGCAAAGCTGAGGGACGACCAAGGGCGCTATGGTCATGCCCCGGCTATGATTTCAGAAGACATCCTTGCGCTCATCCAGATGGACCCACCGGGAATCGAACTGTGCCGAATCTTGAATTTGAAGAACGATGTCCTCAAAGGTAGTGAGAATGCTCCGCGCGCGGAAACGTTGTGCACACTCCTACTTCCCTCACTGTCACCCAACGCCCGCTTATACTACGCGGTTTGTTCTGCAGAACATCCGGGCCATGAAGCGTTCTCCCGCGGACCCTTGCCGGGGGAGGCATGGGCAATGTCTCGTCGGCAGTTCCGCCATTCGACGCGAGAAAGCATTGTCAGCGTCACGCTTCAACTCTTGTATCATGAGTCCTACCACGAGGTGGCAGTGCACCGCTCTACATTGATCGCGCTTGCCACCGCCGCCGAAACATCACCCGCTTCCTATCGTTGTGTGCGATGGGCCGAGTGGGCCCCACAGGTGACGTGTATGACATTGGATCAGAAATTTAACCCCTTCCTATTTGGCGAGCGCAGTGCGATGGTCCATCCCGAGTATGATCAGATATGCATAAGTGATTACAACCGTTATCGCATCCGGCAAGCAGTGTCCACGCCGGCAGCGTTGGCCACTCCCATCCAAATGAATGAAAATCAGGAGGACGACGGCCGCATTTTCCGGTGGAGTGGACTCGGCCGCAAAATTATCAGAAAAAATACGATATATCCGGGACATGGCTTCCAAGGGAAGGTGTCGATGGCTCTCCCACGCATGAACACTATTGTGACCATACCAGGATGTAAGGCCGTCCATATGCAACAGGATTATCTGCTCCTAGAGGTGGTTGTCGTGAGTATGTCGCTCCCTGTCGACGATGATTGACTCATGATAAGTGTTAGTCCTCCGATGTGCGAGTTGTGGACCCGATTACTCTTCCCCAGGTGCAGCTTCTTCTGTACAGGATGTAGAACAATTATCGATTTTGTGTAGCTCCTGGTTCATGCTATTTATGATAAAAGAACCTTCGTTGGTACTATGTGTCCGTGTCGATTTCTGCTGCTTTCACAGGGAGTGAGTGGCCGAGTATCTTGACGTCAAGCCAAGTAAATATCGCAACAATTTGCACTAGGCGAACGAACGACATTCTTTCGTGACGTCCTCTTTACAGAAATGAGGTGATACATAAGCAGAGAAAGGAAAAGACGAACTTGGTTGGATGTAGTCGCCCTTGCAAGGACAATTGGCATGGGTTTTATGTGTCACGGTCGCGATTTGCAAATATACACTCCGAAATGGTGAGGATTCGAATTTGTCGCTGCGCTCGTGGATCTAATCACCGAGGACGGTCACAACCCACAGCCGTGAATGCCCCAGAATTCACGACTACGTAGTCTCGCAAATAAGTTCATCGAGCCCATCTTTGTCTTTTTCCTTGTTTGCATATCCGAAATGCCAAGAATTGTCACGTCTGCAGGCTGGTTCTGTCGCAAACTCAACCAGTATCTCATGCGCGCAGCATTACTTGTATGATCCGTTCAAGGAAGACCCCAATGCTCCAACAATCTCGGAACGCATGGAAGATCTTTGCGCACGGGACAATGCGTGGTGCAAAGTCGGTGACATCCTGCAGCACCGAGAGCCAGACGCACGCATTAAACTACAGTCAAAGGAATGTAAAGGAGCACGATGGTCAATACTTATTCGGACCATGGTTTGTCATTGAGATACTTTGGGAGCACGACATATCTCCAGGATACTCATTTCTTGACCTGCGTGGCTCGAGTCTCGACCCGGTAGGCAGCTCAAACTAGACGAAAATCGAGGTGAAGACTCCGATACCAGATAGGGTGGTGTCTGCAGTGTCGCCTGAGTCGGATCTGGTCGTGGTCCTTGCGAAACCCAGGGTTTTTTTTTTTCTCGACAAGGACGTGGAGCTGTAAGTGCAAATGTAGGAATGCTGCAGGACCCCGGGACGTCGATGCCGTGATCGAAAATAGTTACATGAAGAAGTGCGCGCTACGTTTCTGCGATGGTCAGTTTGCCACGTCCATATACTAATGCGCCCGTGATAAGCGTCCCGTACGAACTGCGCAATCACCAGCGGACGACACTGCTTCTGCGCCGTCGGCAACCACACACACAGTGATTGAACACATCGTCAGTCAGATCGACTGAGAAGTGATAACTCTGCCAGTCCCGAATACTGTACAGTACCGTAGCCACATCTTAATGCGGTACAGTAGTATCGATGTTGTCCCGCGTCGAGTAGCAGGGCTACCATGTCGATGAAATGACACGCGATGAGTACTTAGCACCTCACGGGCATGGGCACGAGAACCGGGCCCACGAAAGAACGCTTCGTGAGTGATGCAGTGATGTCCGTAGCAAAAGGTGCTGACCATTAGGCTTCACCCATCTGCGGTGCGTTTCCTCGAGTCAACATATGTATGGAACGATGGCCTTGTCCATGGCTTGCTCATGCATCCAGCTCACGTACCCAGGCTACAGCTGGCCGGGTGTGGGGGTAGATGTCCCAAAACAGATCAAAAAAAAAAAGAATGAAATAAATCGACGTCGAAAAGCCGGTCCCATCGGGCCGGGCAGTCCTGCTCTGACTCTGACGTTCTACGAAGCCGTTCATCACTACAGCACTGAATGGCACAGTATTCGTCACTACTTACCATCACAAATGAACTCATCGAGCACATTTTTTCATTCGTTTGCCTTCAAGATGCGAAGGATATTCACGCGTGCAGGCTAACCTGCCGTCAACTGAACATGGTGGTCACAGGGTCGATACGCCTGCAGTACCTCATGCGCGCAGCGTTGCTCGGAGTATACGACCCGCTCGTGGAGGACGCCGATGCGCCGACAATTTCTGAGCGCATGGAAGACCTTCGCGCATGGGGCGACGCATGGCGCAATGTTGGCGACATTCTGCAGCACCGCGAGCCTGATGCTCGCATTGATATAGATGGGCGCTACGGTGACCACGAATTCGTCGTCAAACCTAACCTTATCGTCGCGTTGCGTCTGCATAACGACCGTGCTGGATACTCTTATCTTGACCTACACGACTGCTTGAGTCTCGAGCGGGAAGGCGACGCGTCTGAGAAGTGCCATGGGAACGAATATGAAAAGAAATGCTGGAACTGGACGACAGTCGAGGTGCCGTTGCGGGAGATGGAAGTTACTGCGGTATCGCCCGAGCTGGATCTGGCCGTGGCCAAGACGTACGTCCCTCCTTGGTACTGTTTTTCTTTAAAACGTTTGTGGACCTGAATTCGTAATAGTAGGACAAATCCCCGTGTCCTCACAGAAAATGGCTGCTTGGAAGTGCGCCCGCTGCGTTTCCGTGATGGTTCGCCACATCCTTGTGCGAAAGTACCTGTGATACGCGTCCCCATTACACGAACGTGCAATAAATCGCTAGTGGAAGTTCTTGGAGATTATTTACTATTCTGGTTCATTATTGACAGGTTGGGCCCATTCGATGACCACAGTAGGTTGTGCCAGGTGCACTTAATCTCATGGAAAGAGGGCACTGTCACTCTCGTGAGTAGCACCTACCTGTTTCACACCTGGCATTTACTTGACATGTGACGATGGCAAAGCTGAGGGATGATCTAGAGCGCCATGGCCATGTCCCGGCTATGATTTCAGAAGATATCCTTATGCTCATCCGGATGGACCCACCGGGAATTGAACTGTGCCGAATTCCGAATCCGAAGAACGATGTCGAAGGAAGTACGAAAGTCCCGCGCGCGAAAGCTTTGTGCACACTCCTACTTCCCTCACTGTCACCCAACGCCCGCTTAGGCTATGCGGTTTGTTCTGCGGAGCATCCGGGCCATGAAGCGTTTTCCCGCGGACCCTTGCCCAGGGAGGCACGGGCAATGTCTCGTCGGCAGTTCCGCCATTCGACGCGAGAAGGCATCGTCAGCGTCACGCTCCAACTCTTGTATCATGAGTCCTACTACGAGGTGGCAGTGCACCGCTCTACATTGATCGCGCTTGCCGCTGCTGCCGAAACATCACCCGCTTCCTATCGTTGTGTGCGATGGGACGAGTGGGCCCCACAGGTGACGTGTATGACATTGGATCAGAAATTTAACCCCTTCCTATTTGGCGAGCGCAGTGCGATGGTCCATCCCGAGTATGATCGGATATGCATAAGTGATTACAACCGTTATCGCATCCGGCAAGCAGCGCCCACGCTGGCAGCGGTGGCCACCCCCATCCAACTGAATGAAAATCAGGAGGACGATGGCCGCATTTTCCGGTGGAATGGACTCGGCCGCAAACTTATCAGCAGAAATACGATACATTCGGGACATGGGTTCCAAGGGAAGGTGTCGACGGCTCTCCCACGCATGGACACTATTGTGACCATACCAGGATGTAAGGCCATCTATATGCAACAGGATTATCTGCTCCTAGAGGTGGTTGTCGTGAGTATGTCGTTCCCTGTCGACGATGATTGACTCATGATAAGTGTCAGTCCTCCGGCGGGCGAGATATGGACCCGATTACTCGTCCCCAGGTGCAGCTTCTTCTGTACAGGATGTAGAAGAATGATAGATTTTGTGTAGCTCCTGGTTCATGCTATTTGCGATAAAAGAGTCTTCTTTAGCACTATGTGTCCGTGTCGATTCTGCTGCTCTGCTTACACAGGGGGTGAGTGGCCGAGTACCTTGACGTCAAGCCAAGTAAATATCGCAACAGTTTGCACTAGGCGAACGAACGATATCCTTTTGTGACGTCCTCCTTACCGAAAAGAGGTGATACATAAGCAGAGAAAGGAAAAGACGAACTTGGTTGGATGTGGTCGCCCTTGCAAGGACAATTGGGTTTTATGTGTCACGGTCGCGATTTGCGAATATACACTCCGAAATGGTGCGGATTCGAATTTGTCGCTGCGCTCGTGGATCCAATCACCGAGGACGGTCACGACGATTGACCCACAGCCGTGAATGCCCCAGAATTTACGGCACGGCTACTTAGTCGTGATCACCCAAATAAGCTCATCGAGCACAACTTCGTCTTTTTCCTTGCTTGCATATATATATCATATACAAAATACCAAGAATTGCCACGTCTGCAGGCAGGTTGTTCGCAGATTCAACATGGTGATCACGCGGCCAGCACGCCTGCAGTACCTCATGCATATGCGCGCGGAGTTAGATCTTTGCGCACGGTTCAATGCGTGATGCAACGTTTGATTATGCAGGAGCACTGAGAGCAAGACGCACGCATTAAACTACAGGAAAGAAATGTAGAGGAGTACGATGGACAATACTTATTCTAACCATGTTTTGTCATTGAAATGCTTCGGGAGCACGACATAGTTTCAAGATACTCATTTCTCGACCTGCGTGGCTCAAGTTTCGACCCGGTAGGCAGCGCAAACTAAGATACCGGATAGGGTGGTGTCTGCAGTGTTGCCTGCGTTGGATCTGGTCGTGGTCAATACAAAACCCAGGTTTTCTCTCTCTCTCTCTCTCTCTCCAAGGCCGTGGAGCTGAGACTGCAAAAAGTAATGTTGCACGATCCCGGGACTTCGATGCCGTGATCGAAAATGGTTACATGGAGGAGTGCGCGCTACGTTTCCGCGATCGTATGTTTGCCACGCCCCCATCTGATAATGCGCCCGTGATACGCGTCCCGTACGAACAGCACAATCGCCAGCGGACGACACTGCTTCCGCGGCGTCGGCAATCACACACACAAAGTGATGGAGCACATCGCCACATGGGCGGAGAAGGGATAGCCCTTGCAGTCCCGATTCCCGAATACTGTACGGTACTGTAGCCACATCTCAATACGGTACAGTAGTGCCGATGCTGTCCCGCGT
Source organism: Lactifluus echinatus (assembly GCA_003315975.1). Classification (NCBI taxonomy): domain Eukaryota; kingdom Fungi; phylum Basidiomycota; class Agaricomycetes; order Russulales; family Russulaceae; genus Lactifluus; species Lactifluus echinatus. The sequence goes on from QFEA01009498.1 coordinate 22,665, forward strand.
CGAGTAGCAGAACTGCCATGCCGATGAAATGACGGGCACGAGCACGGGCACGAGCACCAGGCCCACGGAAGAACGGTTCGTGACCCGGGTTATGTCTGTAGCGAAAGGCGCTGACCATATAGGCGGCACCCATCAGCGGTGCGTTTCCTACAGCCAACATATGGATGGGATGGATGTCCCAATAATTTTCTGAACAGATCAAACAAAGAGTGAAATCGACGAGCTCGCGGTGACACGTGACACTCGGAGCATCGAAAGGCCTAAAAGCCGGTCTCACCGGGCCGGTCAGGTCTGCTCTGACCTCTGACGGTTCTACGTAGCCGTTCATCACCACAGTACTGAATGGCACAGTATTTGACACTACTTACCGTCACAAATGAGCTCGTCGAGCACATATTTTTATTCATTTGCCTTCAAGATGCCAAGGATATTCACGCGTGCAGGCTAACCTGTCGCCAACTGAACACGATGGTCACAGGATCAGTACGCCTGCAGTACCTCATGCGCGCAGCGTTGCTTGGCGTATGGCGCAATGTTGGCGACATTCTGTGTCACCGTGAGCCTGATGTTCGCATTGATATAGCCGGGCGCTACGGTGACTACAAATTCGTCCTCGAACCTCGCGTTGTCGTTGCGTTGCGTCGGGGCCGTGACTCACGTCCTGGATATTCTTACCTTGACCTACGCGACTGCTTGAGTCTCGAGCGGGAAGGCGACGCGTCTGAGAAGAGCCACGAGAACGAATACGAAAAGAAATGCTGGAACTGGACGACAGTCGAGGTACCGATGCAGGACATGGAAGTGTCCGCGGTATCGCCCGAGTTGGATCTGGCCGTGGCCAAGACGTACGTTCCTCCTTGATTCTGTTTTCCTTTAAAGCGTTGTGGAGCTGAATTCGTAATAGTAGAGCGACCCTCCGTGCCATCATGGAAAACGGCTGCTTGGAAGTGCGCCTGCTACGTTTCCGTGATGGTTCGCCACATCCTTGTGCGAAAGTGCCTGTTATACGCGTCCCCATTACACAAACGTGCGATATTTCGCAAGTGGAAGTTCTTGGGGATTATTTACTATTCTGGGTCATCTGTGACGACTTGGGCCCATTTGATGATCAGAGTAGGTTGTGCCAGGTGCACTTAATCTCATGGAAAGAGGGCACTGTCACGCTCGTGAGCCACATCTACCTTTTTCATACCTGGCATTTACTTGACATGTGACGATGGCAAAGCTGAGGGACAATCTAGAGAACTATGGTATTGCCCCAGCTATGATTTCAGAAGACATCCTTGCGCTCATCCGGATGGACCTACCGGGAATCGAACTGTGCCGAATCTTGAATTTGAAGAACGATGTCTTTAAAGGCAATGAGAATGCTCCGCGTGCGGAAACGTTGTGCACACTCCTTCTTCCCTCACCGCCACCCAACGCCGGCTTAGAATATGCGATTTGTTCTGCGGAGCATCCGGGCCATGAAGCGTTCTCTCGCGGACCCTTGCCGGAGGAGGCACGCGCAATGTCTCGTCGGCAGTTTCGCCATTCGACGCGAGAAGGCATCGTCAGCGTCACGTTTCGACTCTTGTATAATGAGTCCATTCATGGGGTGATAGTTCACCGCTCTACGTTGATCGCGCTTGCCGCCGCTGCCGAAACATCACCCACGCCCAATCGTCGTGTGCGATGGGACGAGTGGGCCCCGCAGGTGACGAGTATGACAGCGCGCGAGAGTTTCAACCCCGTCCTATTTGGCGAGCGTAGGGCGATGGTTAATCTCAGGAATAGTCGGATATGCATAAGCGATTACAATCCTTATCGCATCCGGCAAGCAGCGCCCACCCCCACCCAAATAAATGAAGATCAGGAGGACGATGGCCGCATTTTTCAGAATGACCACGGCCCCAAAATCATCAACAGCGTCATGATACGAACGGGAGAGGGCTTCCAAGGGGAAGTGTTGACGGTTCTCCCACATATGGAGACTATTGTGACCATACCAGGATGTAAGGCCGTCTATATGCAACAGGATTATCTGCTCCTTGAGGTGGTTGTCGTGAGTATGTCGCTCCCTGTTGACGATGATTGACTCATGATAAGCCCCATTCCCATCAGCCCTTCAATTCTCATCATGGGAATATTATGGACCTGTTCACTCGTCCCCCGGAACAGCTTCGTCTGTACAGGATGTAGAACAATGATCGAGTTTGTGTAGCTCCTGAATTCATGCTATTTGCGATAAAAGAGCCTTCTTTGGCACTATGTGTTCGTGTCTATCCTACTTACACACGGTGTGAGTGCCCGAGTACCTTGACGTCAAGCCGAGTAAATTTCCACTAGGCGAACGAACGTTACCGAACAGAAGTGACACATGAGCTTGGAAGGAAAGAGCGAACTTGGTCGGAGGTGGTCGCCCTTGTAAATATACGCTCCGAAATGGTGTGGATTAGAAAAAATAAGGTCTGTGGCCTCCCGGGCTGTGCAGTGCCGTGTTCGAATTAATAACCGAGGACAGTCACAACCACAGCCATGAATGCCCCAGAATTTATGACTACTTAGTCTCCCAAATAAGCTCATCGAACACATCGTTTTCCTTGTTTGCATCCAAGATGCCAAGAATTGCCATGTCGACAGGCTGGTCTGCTCGCAAATTCAAGTATGGTGATCATGCAGTCAGCACGCCTGCAGTACCTCACGCGCGCAGCGTTACTCGGCGTATATGATTCGTTCAAGGTGGACCCCACTGCTCCAACAATCTCGGACCGCATGGAAGATCTTTGCACACGACAATATGTGGTGCAAGGTTGGTGACATTCTACAGCGCCAAGAGCCAGACGTCTGAAGAGCACACAACGTTCACTTTTATCCATCGGCTGTTGCTGGACTCGGAGGATACACATGCGGTGCTCCATCGGCAGTTCCACCTTTCGGCGCGAGAAGGCGATCGTCAGCGTCACGTTTCGGGGCTTGTTTTACCAGGCCTTCTACGAGGTAGTAGTGCAACGCTCTACGCTGATCGCACATGCCGCTGCCGCAGAAGCATCGCTACCATTCGGTCGTCATGTACATTGGGGTGATTGGGGCCCGCGTGTGATGAGCACGACTCGTTGTTAGGACTTCATCCGATTCTGGAGGGTGAAAGGTGATGATGGCTTATTTCACAGACGGTAGAATATGCGTCAATGATTACAACGCTCACGACGTCCGGCGAGCGGCGTCCAAGCTGGCAATAGTGTCCACTCCCACGCAGATTCTGCCCATCCTTCATCAGGATAGGAACAATTTCTGGATACTAATTCTGACGATGACGGCGATAGCGAAGAAGGCGGCGGTGGTGGCGGTGGTGGCAACCATCGAAGGCCGAAAATCATCAGGACTAACGTCGTACGAGGAGGACATGGCGTCCGAGAGGATCTGTCGAGGGACCACCCATGATTTGAGACTGGTAAGCATTCCAAGATGCGTAGTGAATTAATAATCAATGATGATGAATGTTAACCCACCCACCACACGCGTCAGGGTGGGCTCAAATTTGTTGAGCAGCTTCTTCCGTATCAGATATGCATCTCTGGTTCTGCGACCACGAACCGGCTGGCGATTGTTATCAGTATAGTATATCTATACTTGATATCATGGAAATAAGGCTCTATCACACTCGTGAGCACCACCACGAATCATTTAATATTCATTATCAGTAACAACTGGACAGTTGACGGAAATACGTCCAGCGACGTACGGGCAAGCGACCATGATTTCCAAAGACGTCTCTTTACTCGCTTGGTTGCACCCCCGGCAATCGAACTCTGGCATATATTGAACATCAAGGGAGCTTCCCGCAACAACGACCTAAGCGGACCGGAGGGAGTTGTCCGCGTATGGACAAAATGTGCACGCTTCTCCTCCCCACATCGCAGGATGGCGCCCAGATGGACACCCTCTATTGCTCCAGGTAGCATTTAGGCCGCGGATTGTTCATTCAAGGGACGCTGTCAGAATACCCTCATTCTCCATTTTCCCGGAAGTTCCGTTGTTCGATACCAGACAGCATCGTTACTGTGGGGATGTCAGTAGTGGGCCGGAAGCGCCATGTTGGCATGTCTGAGCTGGCGGTACGTTCCCCTACCTTGCTGGCACATGCGGCCGGTGCAGAATTGCCGCTGTCCCATGGCGATCACAGTACTCCGTGGGCTGAGTGGGGTCTACGAGGAACGAGCATGACGGAGAAGATAGACACCTACAACACAGGGCTATATGGTGAACGGAGGGCGGTCATAGATTTTAGTCACTTTCAAATGCGGATTAGCGATTACAATCCGTACCGTATCCGATAGGCGACGCTATCGTCCTCCATTCACATGGGAAACCTCGGCCTCGATCATAATAAATCTGATTATGGATTCGATCCGAAGAATGGTGGACCTGACCGCCGCAGAATAATCGTTGGATTAGTATGATACGTGCAATGAAATGGTTTCCAGATTATGTGTTGACTGCGCTACCTCACTTGGACAAAATTATTGTATCCAAAGTGGAATGCCACGCGACATATATGCAACAGGACCTGCTGCTCCTTAATGCGGTTGTATGAGTGTGCTCCTCTGTTTCTGATGATATCGCTGATCATGAGTGTCAGGTACCGAATAATGGAAGAGGACCTCCTAGAGTGGACCGGGTTTTTGCGTATCGCATGTAGCACAAATCCTTCAACTCATCAACACCAATTTCCACGAAATGTTCCGTTTGGGCTTGGAAAGTGTGTATATCTATATCCCATACCCATCTCTGCCGCCTTGTATGTGTTGAGAATGCCAAACCTATCCACGCGTGTCTGTTGGCTCACCTTAGCCCTAATTCAGTAATCACGCAGTCGGTAATTTTGCGGTACAGTAGTTGATACCTCATGCATTCTGCGCTTCTCTTTGTGTATAATCCGTTAGCAACAGATGCAGCTGCACCAAGGCGCTCAGGACGCATGACAGACCGTGATGCATGGGACGACGTGTGGCACCTTGTCGACTAAATCCCACGACACCTGTGAGCCAGACGCACGTATCGCTCAATAGCAATCCCCTGTACATCTGTACATCAGCGCTGGCACCACTGCACCTATGAGTACTTCCTCTTGCATTATTCGCCAATTCGGGGCGCCAGGAGCCTCTCACCGCGACTTGTACGAGTGTTTGTGTACTGACCCAACAGGCGACGCGTCCAGAACAGAGCAGCAAGAATGAAGATCGGAAGAACCCTAGAGCCCGAACCGAACAACGTTGTGACGTCGCCTAGTTACAGGTCACTGGTCCTGTGGATGGCATGCGTGAGCCGGGAAGCACCATGAATGTGGGCGACTTGTGCAGCCATGGCGTGGCCGAGGAACAGCCATGCAACGGCACACACATGGGCAAGATCTCGAACGCTGAGAGAGACGCGCGGAGTTCGGACTCCCAATCGGGCGGGGAATTCAGTACCGATGCAACCGGCAAACCGGCGGCGGCGGCATTTCACTTTCAGCCCTGTTACACACTTACCCACCACCTCAATACGAGTACCAAATGCAATTTATCGACCTTCCAAACGAAATAATAGAGCACATTCTTTCCATCGTCTGCTCTGAAAATGCTAGGGACATTCATGCATGCCAGTTGACTTGCCATGTGCTCAATACAGTGATAACACAGTCCGCACTCGTGCAGTACCTCCTTCACGCAGCGGCACTCGGTGTGTACGACCAGGTCGTGGCGGATCCAACAGGGCCGACTCTCGCAGAACGTATGGAGGAACTGTGTGCATGGGACAAAGCATGGCGCTCACTCTCCGATGTCCTGCAGCGCGAGCCGGATGTACGCATAGCGCCGCCAGGCGAGAGTGGGATTGTTGACCCTAGTGGCAACCCTGTGCAGACCAGGATGCCCGATTCCTTCTACGACAACACATTCATGCCTTGGACCGTCTCCGCTCACGACAGCACCTTCGTGATCCTCGTGCCATTGGATAAGGGTGAAGATTTCCAACTCCAGGGCTACTTGTACCTGAATTTACGGGATTGCTTGCGCCTTTCTGGTGCCTTGTCTGGCCAGAATAATATAGCGCTGTGCAAAAGGGAACACTGGAGCTGGACGGCAGTCACTTTTCCAATGCCGAACATGGCCGTACTTGCGTTTTCGCCGGAGCAGGATCTGGTTGTGGTCACCCCCAAGCCGTGAGTCTGGCTTTCCCTTCTCTTGTTGCTATTAACTTAATAGTCTGCTAATAGAAGCGCGGGACACGGGGAGACGACAAACCGTCAGTTCGAGGTGCACTTGCTCGGCTTCCGCGACGGTATGCCACACCCGTGTGCCCAAGTCCCGGTGATCACAGTACATATTAGAGACCTGCTCACGGCACAGGTTACAGCGCAGGCCCAGGTGTCTGGAGGCAATGTGTTTCTCTGGTTCTGCCACTTCGACCTGGCTGGCGATGGTTACCTGTCTGGTATATCTATAATCAACATATACTTGATATCATGGAAAGAAGGCTCGGTCACGCTCGTGAGCACTACGAATAATTTAACGTGTGTTATCTTTAACGACTGGAAAGTTGACGGAAATGCGTTCGACGACGTATGGGAACGCAACCATGATTTACAAAGACGTCTTTTTACATGCCCAGGCGCAGCCACCCGCAATCGAACTCTGGCGTATATCGAATATCGAAGGAGATTCTCACAATGACAGCATGAGTGGAGAGAGCAGTCCGCGTATGGACAAACTGTGCACGCTTCTCCTCCCCTCGTTGCCGGACGGCTCAAGAATAATCGACATCTATTGTGACGGGCAGCATTCGGGCGGCAGAGTGTCCCCTCAAGGGGAGTTATCAGAATACCGTCATCCTCCACTATCCCGGCGGTTCCGTTTCTCAAAGCAAGACAGCATTATCATGGTTATAATGAAAATTCTGGATCGGAAGCGCTGTATGGGCTTGTTTGAGGTGGCGGTACGCTGCGCAACATTGCTTGCACATGCTGCTGCTGTAGAAGCATCGCCGTCCGATGGCAGTCATATCGTTCCGTGGGCTGAGTGGGGTCCACGAGAAACGAGCATGTCAAATGAAACAACTACGTATGACACAAGGCTATATGGCGAGCGGAGAGTGGTTTTGGGTTTCGACCCTTTTCACGTTCGGATCGTCGATTATAATCCATACCGCATCCGACAGGCCGCGCTATCCTCCTCCATTCACACCTTGCGCAACCTCAGCAACGTTCAGGATAGACCTGATTTCAACCTGAAGAATGGAGTTGCCCGCAGAATCATTGAAACTCGTACGATACCGGCAGAGCAATGGTTTCGAAATGATGTGCTGACCACGCTGCCCTACATGGATGAAATAATCAAATCTGAAGGGGACTTCCGCGCGATCTATATACAACGGGACCTGCTGCTCCTTCTTGTGGAGGTATGAGTGTGTCCCTCTGTTTCTGATGATGTCACTGATCGTCAGTGTCAGGTACCAAATAATGACCCAGGAGACGACCCTCTTACAGTGGACCGGCTTTTTCTGTATCGCATGTAGCACAAATCCTTCAATTCATCAACAACCAATTGCCTCGAAAGGTTTCGTTTCGGAAATTCTCTATATCTATAGCTCTCATACCCAAACCACTTTCATTTCCCCCTCATCAGTCCTGGGTACGTGGCTTTATTGTGTGAAATAAAGTAGAAACATACAGCATGGTGGATGGTGCCAGTGGGCAGACACACGGGATATCTCACATGCGGAGTGGGACGATGCAGCCCGACTCGCCGCGTGTTCACGCGAATGAGAGCGTAGGGTAGGAGGCTAAGTCCTTTGAGTTTTTGTGTGGGGACACCCAACGTGCGCCAATGAAAATGGCATTTTATGGACGACACGACAATCCGCCGGTGGTCTAAGGGATATAGTAGTAGTGATATGTGCTGCACTACAGACGTAATGTCAGCGACATATTCATGATCAGGCAAGTCAACCTGACGCAATTAATCAACCCCAAGTAGTGAATGAATAACCAATAACAATAACCAGGTACCACAGTTAGTGATGCCTCAAAGCCTATTCATCCTCCCAAATGAGCTCATCTGGCAGACTTTATTACTTGTCTACATCCAAACTGCCAAGAATTTCCATGTCTGCAGGTGATCTGCCGCAGACTCAACGTGGTGACCATGGATTTAATACGCTTGCTCTACCTCGCGTGTACCTCATCTTTGTGCGTGGGATGAAGCATGGTGCGACATTGACGACATTCTGCGGCACCGCGAGCCAGATGGGAGCATCGCACTGCCAGACATGGGTTTACACGGTCGAAACGGTAGATACTTCGTTGAACAGGGATCTGTCCTCAAAATCCATCGGGGCCCCCACGTGTCTCCGGTCACTCTATTTGAGTCTTGATCCAGTAGGTGACGTGAAATGGACGAAAGTCGAGGCGCCGGCTGCGATACTGGATAGGGTGGTATCTGTAGTGTCACCTGAGCTAGACCTTGTTGTCGTCAAAGCGCAAATCTTTCCTATGGCGTTTTCTTTCCAAGCCTGAGCTGAAAGTGTAAAAGTCATGGAAGGACCTGGAACATCGACACCGTTACGGAAAATGATATCTTGGAAATGTTCCTGATACGTTTCCAAGTCCGCGATGATTTGCCATACCCATCCGCCACTGTGACGATCATTCCTACGTAACTTCCCCGGCTATAATATCAGAGACATCCTTGCGCTCGTTCGAACAGACTTGCCAGGAATTGAACTGTGCCAAATATTGGATATGAATGCTACCAACGGCAATGAGAGTGGTCCAGCGAGGTTACGTTGTGCTCACTTCTACTTCACTTCAGGGCAGACTTGTGTGGGGCCTTCTGGTCTAAAGAGTACATACGTTTACCTATCGGCTGGTGACGGAGGACGCAGATGCGATGTCGCGTCTGCCTCGGGATTGTAGCCTTTCGAGAGACTTATCACGAGACATGCATTACGCCATTTTTCTCGCACAAATAGCTGCTGCAGACGCATCTCCGCCATTCGGTCGCCATATGCACTGGGCCGATTGGAGTCCATGCGTGACGAATATGATACATTTCTAGTGTTCTACACGGGTAATCCTGAGGTATTACAAGCATACCCGTACCCGTACCCGTAGAACCCGTACCCGTAAGCCACAGGTAGCGGGTCTTGACCAGGGTAGTCGAGGAGGCGCGACGTGGTGGTGACGTGGCGAGGGCGATGAGCGTGCGGCGACTTTGTACGGTTGCAGGGCGAGGAGGAGAGCAACGACCTTTTGTTGTGTGGCGTAACGACGAGGTGAGGGAAAGGGAGAGTTGCTAGGTGTTGCTGGTGGTGTGCGTTCGGTGCCCCGATAGTTGCGTGGGAACTCGCATGTGACCTTCTCTTCGTCGGTCGTCGGATGTCCGAGGCATCCGTTCCGCGCCGTGTGAGTCCTTACAGCGCGGCGACGAGCCCATCGATTGGGCAGGTGAAGTGGGGGCTCTACACCACTCAAAAATGCGGCATACCTGCCCAGAAGGGTACGGGTACGAGTCAGGGTTGTGTGGAAGCGCGCGTCTCAACTCAACATGGCCCCACTCATCCTGTTGAGCAATTTCTTCTGAATTATATGTAGAACGATCGTTTGATCTGTTGTAAAATCATATCAAGAGTCTGCTTTGGCACAGTTATGTCTATGTTCGTCGTGGATATGGGAAAAGGAAAAGGAAGTACTGTATGTGATGATCTCACGCGCGGTACCTCCTTTTCCCGGGCCTCCGCATTTCTACCAGAGTACCGAGCTTTACTGTACTGTAAAACGAAGATTTGATATGGTACTTTTGCTGTTTCGCAGGTCAACATTTGGGTCACATCCTCTTCCGAGTCGGTATACCATTTCGTCTGCATGGGGGTCGCAGCTATGTCTCCTTTCTGGGTCGTCAAGAGAGTCATCTTGCATCCTCGGTATATACCTATGTTGATCCCCCATTTCAGAGAGGGGATACGTGGGTTGGCCTGCTTCAGTGCTGTGCCAGAGTGTGATGGCATACTCACGGACGAGGACGTCGAGGTGCACACGGAATTAGATGTAATAGTTTACCACGGCGGGCGGCCCGGGGCGCCACATGTACTAGTAAGGACTTGAGGCACGACGTCACGGTCGTGTGCTACGGGTAGAATATGAATATATCATGTGTGTAAAACTGTAAAACATTATTTGTCATGCCGGACGAAGACTTGGAGCGCTTTCTTTTAGGCTTGAGCCATCGAGCCACTGCATCAGTTGTAGCGGCTGAGGCCTTTGAGGCCTAGGAGGCTGGATGCGATCTCTCGGAAGCGCTCGGATAGCGGAGCAAGTATGCATCCCTATCCTTGTGCCAGGTTCCTTGTAAGCCCCGTACCGTATCCTGTATCAGATCTCTCTGACTCGGAGTAGAACGATTCACTGCCTTCATGTCTGTACTTACAAAGGATAACTACTTGCATGATGTGTCTATTTAAAGGTGAATGAACTGACTGAGCTACTTGTGCCCCACCTGTGAGCTGGATGCATATACTGCAGAGAATAGCAATCCCCCATATCAATGCCACCACCACCACATACTTCTACTTGTTCATCATTTCTGTTACAATAAGCAGACTGGACTTAGACACGTTTCCTTTTCTTCTTTGCTCCAGGGCGATCATTCATTATTTCCTGAATGAGGAGCCAGCTTCTTTGCTGGCGTCGGGCAGCCTCGCACCACTCCTCGAAGGTTTCCGGGTGTTCGATGGTGATGCATTTCTTGGCAAGTTTAAACGGAAGTCCTCGCGCAAACGCGCGCAAAATGAGAGGTCCATCTACATTCGTATTGGCTCGATGGCATAGCTCCTCGAACGTTGCAATATATTCGTCGAGGTTCCTGCCCTTCATCCGCAACTTGTCGAGCTCATCTAGGGCTTCAAAACAAACAAGGGCTTTTCTGGATTCCGCACGTGGAGTGGTCATGTCGAAATCGAGGACGCGTTCGGGGATTCTTCTGCTACTTAAGCTCGTTCTAATGTCACGCTCAGGCCAGCGTGTCAATAGCTCTTCGTGGACGTTCTGGGATTGTGGGTAGTTCGGGGATTTCGGGATCCAATGACTCGTCAACGCACAAGTCGAGTCTTGAAGCGAGAGGTGTTTCAGGTTAGCTCTGAGCACTGTAGTGTGCTAGAATGCTTCGGGGTCTTCGGGGCTCGCACAATGTCAAAGACGAGACAGTTGAGCTTGTATTGCACAGAGACGAGCTTAGGGATCGTCCTCTTCAACAGTAGTCCTTATATACACGATGGGGGAGTCAGAGCGAGTCAGAACGAATCAGAGCGAATCAGAGGGATGACTCGGAATTGATCACGTGACGTCTGGGAAAAACATACTACGCAAGGAATCTCGTCTAAGTCCACCAAGCCAAGAAGCCCCAGCACAATACACAGCGTCCACAGATGGAAAGTGTGATGAGTGTCTCATGCAGCATGCAGCTGTGACATGGTCAAGGGACAGACATGCATGCAATGGCACACCCGTGGGCAAGATATGCGGAGTTCGGACCCAGATGCCGTCCCGCCATCGGCCTTCATCGTTATCCATCACCATCTCATCTCAACTTGGATGGTACTTTTAATACCAAATGCAACTACTCGACCTGCCGACCGAGATAATAGAGCACATCCTTTCCATAGCTTGCTTCGAAAATGCTAGGGATATCCACGCGTGCCAGCTAACCTGCCATGCATTCAATACAGTGATAACACAGTCCGCACTCGTGCAGTACCTCCTTCGCGCAGCGGCACTCGGTGTGTACGACCCGATCGTGGCGGATCCATCAGGGCCGACTCTCGCAGAACGTATGGAGGAACTGTGTGCATGGGACAAAGCATGGCGCTCACTCTCCGATGTCCTGCAGCGCGAGCCGGATGTACGCATAGCGCCGCCAGGCGAGGCCGGGTTTGTTGACCCTAGTGGCAACCCTGTGCAGATCAGGATGCCCGATTCCCCCGATGACAACACATTCATACCTTGGCTCGTCTCCACTCACGACAGCGCCTTCGTGATCCTCGTGCCACGGGACGTGGACGGAGATTTCCAGTACCAGGGCTACTTGTACCTGGATTTAGGGGATTGCATGCGCCCTTCCGGTGCCTTGTCTGACCAGAATAATACAGCGCCATGCAAAAGGGAATGTTGGAGCTGGACGGCAGTCACTTTTCCAATACCGAACATGGCCGTGCTTGCAATTTCACCGGAACAGAATCTGGTTGTGGTCGCCTCCGATTCGTGAGTCTGGCTTCCCCTTTTCTTGTTTCTGTTAACTTAATAATCTGCTGGGAATAAAATAGAAATAGAAACGTGGAACACGGGGAGGCGACGAACTGTCAGCTCGGGGTACACTTACTCGGCTTCCGCGACGGTATGCCACACCCGTGTGCCCAAGTCCCGGTGATCACAGTACATATTAGCGACCAGCTCACGGCGCAGGGAACTGCACAGGCCCAGGTGTCTGGAGGCAATGTGTTTCTCTGGTTCCGCTACCTCGAGCCTGCTGGCGATGGTTATCGGTCTGGTATATCTATAGTCAACATATACTTGATATCATGGAAGAAAGGCTCGGTCACGCTCGTGAGCACTATAAATTTAACATGTCTTATTTTTAACGACTGGATAGTTGACGAAAATGCGTTCAACGACGAATGGGAACGCAACCATGATTTCCAAAGACACCTTTTTACATGTCCAGGCACAGCCACCCGCAATCGAACTCTGGCGTATATCGAATATCGAAGGAGATTCTCACAATGACAAGCTGAGCCCAACGAGAAGTCCGCGTATGGACAAGCTGTGCACGCTTCTCCTCCCCTCGCTGCAGGACAGCTCAAGAATATTCGACATCCACTGTTACGGGCAGCATTTGGGCAGCAGGGTATCCTCTCAAGGGGAGTTATCAGAATACCGTCATTCTCCCTTATCTCGGCGGTTCAATTGCTCAATACAAGACAGCATTATCAGGATTAAGATGAGAATTGTGGATTGCGGGTACCATTTCGGCGTGTTTGAGGTGGCGGTACGCTGTGCTACCTTGCTTGCACGTGCTGCCGCTGTAGAAGCATCGCCGTCCCACGGCAGTCATATCGTTCCGTGGGCTGAGTGGGGTCCACGAGAAACGAGCATGTCAAATGAAATAAATACGTACGACACAGGACTATATGGCGAGCGGAGAGTGGTTATGGGTTCCGACCCCTTTCACGTGCGGATTATCGATTATAATCCATACCGCATCCGACAGGCCGCGCTATCCCCCCCAATTCACACCGTGCACAACCTCAGCATCATTCAGGATATTCCTGATTATATATTCAACCTGGAGAATGGACTTTCCCGCAGAATCATTGAAACTAGTACGATACGGGCAGAGCCATGGTTTCGAGATGATGTGCTGACCACGCTGCCTTACTTGGAGGAAATAATTGAATCCGAGGGTAGATTCCGCGCGGTCTATATGCAACAGGACATACTGCTCCTTCTTGCGATGGTATGAGTTTGCTCCTCAGTTTCTAATGATGTCCCTGATCATAATGTCAGGTGCCAAATAATGACCCTGGAAACGGCCGTTTTTCAATGGACCGGCTTATTTTGTATCGCATGTAGCACCAATACCTGCAATTCATCAATACCAATTGCCACGAAAGGTTTTGTTTCGGAAATTCTCTATATCTATAGTTTCTCAGACCCATACCTCTTTCATCATCCCCTCATTAGTCCCGGGTACATGGCTTTATAGTGTAGAATAGAGTAGAAACATACAACATGATGGATTGTGCCAGTGGGCAGACACACAGGATATCACACATGCGGAGTGGGACGATGCAACCCGCCTCGCTGCGTGCTCACGCGAATGAGAGCGTAGGGTAGGAGGCTGAGTCCTTTGAGTTTTTGTGTGGGGGCGCCCCGCGCGTGCACCAATGAAAATGGCATTTTATGGACGACACGACAATCCGCCGAGGGATATACTAGTAGTGATAAGATCAGTCCTCCCCCAGGCCAGTAGTATGAAGTCATAACCACATCCCGTGTTACCTCAAATCAAAGGCTACCCACCCCCCCAAATAAGCTCATCTAGCAAATTATATTACTTGTTTACATCCAAAAAGTCAAATATTTCCATGTCCGCAGGTTGATCTGCCGCACACACAGAATGGTGATCATGGGTTCAATACGCCTGTTTTACCTCATGCACACAGCATCTTTGCACATGGGACGAAGCGTGGTGCAACATTGGCGACATTCTGCCGCACTGCGAGCCAGATGGACGCATCGCACTGCCAGACATGGGTTTACACGGTCGAAATGGTAGAAACTTCATCGAACATGGATTTGTCCTCAAAACCCATCTATCTCCAGTTACTCTTTTGAAGTCTTGATCCAGTAGGCGACGTGAAATGGACGAAAGTCAAGGAGCCGTCTGTGATACCGGACAGGGTGGTATCTGCAGTGTCACCTGAGCTAGACCTTGTTGTCGTCAAAACGTAAGTCTTTCCAATGGCCGTTTTCTTTCCAAACCTGACCTGAAAGTGTAAAAGTCACGGAAGAACCTGGAACATCGACACCATTACGGAGAATGATTTCTTGGAACTGTTCCTGCTACGTTTCTGCAATGGTTCGCCACACCCATCCGCCAATGTGACGATCGTTCCTACGTAAATTCCCTAGCTATGATATCAGAGGACATACTCACGCTCATTCTAACGGACTTACCGGGAATTGAACTGTGCCGAATATTGGATATGAATGCTACCAACGGCAATGAGAGTGGTCCATGCGCGGTATCGATGTGCACACTTCTACTTCACTTCAGGGCAGACTTGTGGGGGCATTCTGGTCTAAAGAGCACCTAGCGTTTACCTATCGGCCATTGACGGAGGGCGCAGATGTGATGTCGCGTCGGCGATTCCACTTTTCAGCACGAGAACGCATCCTCGGCCGAGGATTGTAGCATTTCCAGAGACCTATCACGAGTGTGGGCGCGACTAGTAGGCCGCACGCAGAGTTTAGGGCAGAGCCATTCCCCAGAAGGTGATGGGAGAAGGTAACTGGGAGTTGTCGGTGCCGAACAAGTGAATCTAGACTCGCCAAGTAAGGTTGCCGGATGCGAGTGAAGACGATCCAGTTGAGTGGACAGGCGAAGGCAGATGCTTTGATGGTAGAGAGGTCCAAAGGGTCGTTGAAAGGCCGTTGCGTCGGCAAGGAAAGGAGAAAGAGAGAGAGATGCAGAAGAGAAAAGAGAAAAGAGAGAAAGAGAGAAGAAAGGCGGGCGCACGCATTAGGTTTCAAGAACAACTGGAGCTCGCTCGCTCCCTGAATTGCCTATCCTAACTGAAGAACTATTCATCCTTTTATACATCGAGGGCACCGGCGACCGGGTAGTAACAGAGTCCGAACAAAAATTTGAGAAGCAGTGAAAAGGGGATTGTAGTGAAAATTGAAGAATGAAAAACGATTGTTGGACGTAAGGAATAGGCGTTTGAGCCTTGGTAGTATGGCGATCATCAGGTAGGAAGGTGTGTGACACACGAACTAATAACGACGACGACCCATACAAAATCACGTGATTGCCTTTTCTTTGGTGTGCACGCGCGCTGTTAGGATACATCTATTACAGTAGTACCAATGAACAATTGTTGCCTGTTGTCAACTTGATAATTACATGATGAGAGCAGCAGACAATGAGTCAATTTTCGTAAAGGAGTCAATCAGCAGATAATGGGTCCATTGGTCACACATAACAGCCTTTAAACTCTATTTTTGGACTTGAATACATCATGGAGTGCATTCAGCAGAGCCTCACCATCCTTGAAAACCTCTGGCAACTATAGCTTTAAGTTTCTATTTCAATGTCTTTCAAGCCAATTAAGTACTTACATTGCCACTTTTATTTTCATCAGGACTCTCCATTGACATGTTGGAATCAGAAGTGTCCTTCAATGTTTGAGTTGGACAACAACTATTAACTGCTATCTTGCTGACCTGGCCCATTTGGAGTAGAAGGAGCCTGGCATGGTGTTACGGGGCTTCCCCAAAGCCTATGCGATAAAACCAAAGGCGTTACTCGTCCTAGAGTCGCCTTGTGTCTGAACAGTCCCTCTCCAACCCTCCGTTTAGGGTGAGAGCGTGAGCTGAGTGCTCCTTGAGATAGTCTGATAGAATGCTTCCAAGTCTCACTTGGAAGGAATCAGGCTTGCACACAAGATGAGAGCGAACTGGGTGTGTATTCACTAAGTCTCTAGGGGAGACTCAGCTTAAGGAAGATACAACTAGTAGTGCCTCTACTTATACTAGGAAACCCTAGGATACGTCTACTAGTAACGAGTCACATCTATCAGAGGCAATGTTACGCGCAAGTCCTACGCGTATCGACTAAGGCTGCTACTGGACGGAGTGTCACGTCCTCAGCCAAAGTGTGTCTGTCTCTGGGGCGAGTCAAGGCAATGGGCCTTGAGGAGCGGTGGTGCACAAGCAGAGGGAAGGGTCAAGCGACTTGGTATTGTCACAAGGAGAACAGACTTAGGGTCTGTTCACTACGTCATACAGTGCTTATATAGGGCTACGTGCTACCTATGAGTAAGCGTATTTAGTGTACCGTAAGCATGCTGACTGAGAGGTCAGTCAGCATCAGTCAGCGATCAATCAGCAGTCTCAGTCAGCACCTTTGTAAGTGCATCAGTCAGCGTAACAGTAATGTACAGTTAATCAGCGCTCAGTCAACCTGGATCCGTAATCGTAATGTATTAGTCCATCGGTATGTGTAAGCAGTCGAGGCCCCGGATGCGAGCCAGAGAAAGAAGTCGTAACAGGCAATGTCCTAGGACCATAAGGAGTAGACCCTACGTAGCCAGTCCTAATAGCTACTCTACTATGAAA
>QFEA01009499.1:0-22380 GCA_003315975.1 Lactifluus echinatus
TCTCGGGAGCGATGAGCCATCTTTTGGCGTCGCCCTGCATGCGCTCGTTACACATCCTGATCTCGCTGCGACTATCACCGAAGCGGAAGGCCTTATCGAGCTTCGTGCATGGATTGGGGTAGCGTGTGTACTTGCAGCCTACGCATGGGCTGACAGCGTGCCAAATGAATTGTGCCGTTCGCGTGCCTTTGGCATCATGCGTGTGTGGCAGGGCTTGCCCGGCTATCGTGAGGTTCGCACTATCGTCACTTTATGCTACGACGCGCGCTAATGTGATGGCAGACCCTCAATCACCTCCTACTACTCCGGCAAATGATATTTCGTCTTGAATGCATGATGGACGACGACACGCCCACGCGCTCTGGAATTCATGCAGAGCACATCCTTTACGACCTTACACGCGATCCACGCGCATTCCTTTCTCCCTACGTCATAAAATGTCTTCTCCAACTTCAACCCGGGTTCTCTGCGATTAACGACACGGAGCGCGCTACACTACATTCCCTTGCACAACTTGCAGACGACGGGCTTCCTGCCGTTCTCGAGGAGCTCGTGCAACTACCTGTGCCACCCATCTCAGGAGATGTACTACGTAAACTACGCGTCGCGACGGCCCTCCTCGCAAGCAATCTCGACTCAGGCGATCCGGGCACAGGCGAGTGGGCCGTCCTGAGCGCGTTGTGGGCACAGAAAACGCATGGGCTGCCGCTCCATCTACTTGCCGTGCTCGAAGTGCTCGCTGCGGATGCACAAGCACGCTTCTCGTTCAACCTTCCCCAATCTCTCGCCAATCCTCCCTCCAACGTGCAATTCGCAGATCTCTTGGCAGGCGCAGACGAAGTCCTGCAAGTTCTCGCACGTCTCCTCCCTACACACCCTCTTCCGGGGCGTGCAGCACATGGGATCGTTAACATCTCAGCGGATCTCTTCGCATGCGCAGATGCGGCGGACATGCTTAATTCCCGGGATAGCGTACGGGTGGCTCAGCAGCTTCGTGGGACATGCGTCGATATTGTCCGTGCTCTTGAGCCTGAGCTCGTCTTACGCGCTCTGTTGCGGCGCGGCGCGGATGTCGCTGGCGCTAGTGCGGCAGCGCAGGATCCGGTGCGCCGCACGCACCATGCGCTCAGTCTCGTCGACCTCGTCCTTCCATTGGAGCCCGACGCACCGCATGCGGATACGGTGCGTCGCGTATTGCCGCATATTATGCCGGAACTCGCCGCGTTCTTCCGCGTGCTGGATGTTGATGGGCGCGCGCACCTCGTGCGACGACTTGCAGAGCTCGACGGCGGTGTGCTAGGCATTGCGGAGTGGCTTGTCTTGGAGGAACTGCGCATGCTGTGCGCCGCATTGCGCGTGCTCGCGGCGGACGAGACCCCGTCTGATATGTGGGCGATCAAAGCGCATCAGGTCGTTGTGGCCCTTCGCCTGCTGCACGACCTGATGCGAGGGACGGCGCCAGAGGCGCTCAGGATCGTCGCCTTTGTCGGTGCGGATCCGGAACCCGCGGGAATGCTGGTGATGGCGATGAACTTGCTTCTGGCAAACAGGGTCGTGTCGCAGGAACAAGTCGAGCTCGCGCAGGTGCTCGTGCAGTCCAGCGGGAGCTTGGGCGCAGCAGGGCTGGATTGCAGCCTCTGCTTTGCCCTCGCGCTCATCTTTCTTCGCGCGGTACGGCATGCACCCCCGACGTTGACGCCCATATCACATGCCCTCGACGCACTCAAACAAGTCCACATCAAGATCATCGAGCCCGACCGACTCTCCATTGAAATGGGCGACGCACTGCTCGCCCTCGCCTCGCCTAATGCGTCCTCTTCCGACAGCATCAACACCGAGGCGGCCGCGGTCGTCTCCCTCCTGGAATGGCTCGTCGACCAGTCGCACGCGGGTCTGCCACAACTCGCGACCCTCCGCGGCATCTCGACGGACACCTTCGCCCAGCTTTGCGACGCGCTCGCCGACGCGCTCCCAAGCCGTGCGACGCTCGAGCACGTGCGCATGCACCTGCACACGGCGCCCGAGGAAGACGCCCCTCTGCGCGACCTGACGCTGCTCCCGCAGCCCACGGCGGAGGTCCGCATCTCGCTCGGCGAGCTGCTCCGTCCGCCGACATCATCTTCTCCAGGGCAGGTGCAGGTGCAGGCGCCCGGCACGCCCGGCGCCGTGGGCACAGCGGGGAAGCCGCACCCGCTGCGCCCGACCACGCCCCCCCATGCGCGCGGCGTGCTTAGCATGGTCACTGTGTCGCCGCCCACGGCGCTGTTGCGTAGCCCGGCGGTGACGGGCCTCACGAAGACGTATACGGCGAACGACTTTCGTGCGTTGAGGCAGACGTCCAGCGCGCGGCAGAACACGAGCAGGCTGCCTAGTACCCATGTCGACGTGCGTCTTCACCCTCTTTCTCGCGTTGTGTACTCACTGATGATGGACCCCCCCGTTGGGTTGTGTTGTGTTATTATGTTAGGAATTCCAAACGGCAATGACGTCGCCGGTGATGATGTCCCTTCCCATCCCTGTCCTGCCTCAAAATCCTTATGGGATGGGACTTGGGCCGCCGTTCGGTCCTTGAGCAAGTAGAGGGCGGCCGTTCTTTCTTTCTAGCTTCTTTCTTGTAACTGTACGCGGAGACGCTTTGATTATGTCTTTCTACGATTTGTCACGGCGATAGGTGTTGGTAGTTGTTCAGTTCATGTGATTCGGGCACGATGGAGTAAAAGTGAAAGAAATCACACGTTCATGTTTGAGCAAAACAGAAAGTAGATATCGATTCATTCAGAGGTATATACAGTGTACAGTAAAAAAAGGGAAAGGGAACTATATCGAGCACACCCAGTGACACGTGACCAGCAATTGGGTAAGAAAGAGAAAGAGAATTCCATGAGAAAGCGATAGCGACGAGCGGGCGATAGCGATGGGCGAGACAGATGAGACAGTGATTAACGGCATAGAGAGAACAGTTCCTTCTTCGAGACTTGATGGCTCCTACGGCGCCAGGCATACTTGGGTACTTGAGTGCCACGGCTAAGCGACGTGAGGGGGGCCCATCATCAGGCAGAGGCGGGACGAGCCCTGCTGCTCCCGACCCGATAGTCCTTCGCCATGATAGCCGGGGACCGCTCGCGTTCGCGCCTACGTCCGACTCGCGAGCCGCGCCCCTGACGAGCACGGGAGCCCTGCACGGCGGCCGCAGCGGCCCTGCGTTGCACGACAGGGTCAAAAGGACGCCTGGGCCCAGCATCGTCTACATCCATGCCCGCCTCCCCTCCCTCGTCGTCGTCGTAGTCGTATTCGTCGTCGGAAGTGGAGGTCGTGCCGTGGTTTAGGCGAAGGTTGATCGCGCGCTGGCTCTGGCCCGGCTCGCAGTATTTGCAGTGGCAGAGGCCCTCGCTGCCCTTCATGAGCCAGATCGCGTGCTCCACGAACTCCATGGGCGAGCGGAAGATGGTTGGCGCGAGGTGCGAGCGGTGGTTGTAGCGGCCGAGGTGCGGCGCGCCGTGCAGGTATACGTCGGTGCGGGGATTCGCCGGGTCGGTTTTCACGCCTGTCCTGTGCAGCCAGAGGGTGTAGCCGTCGGGGAACTTCAAGAGCTTCCATTGGGGCGAGGCTGTCCGCCGCGTCCGTGTCCACGACGGCAACAAGTCAGCATATGTCTGTTTGGTGTTTGGCCCGGATCGAGTGATGGACGTACCATATTTACCCTTGCCCAATACCCAGTCCGCAAGGTACGGCCCTATCTTCTCCATCCAGTCTTTGAAGTGATTGCTTTCACTACCGAGCTGGACATGTTGCGAAAAGTTGCCATCCTCATCCTCGGTTAGTTGGCGTTGTTCTAAGCTTGGCACGTGACTGGAGTTTGCATCCGTGTTCTTGATTTTGATGATATTCAAATGCACATTGAAGTGTTCACCTCTGCCTGACCACCCATCTGGCTTTTTCTTCAAGAAGGGGAAGGGGTCTTGCCCTTGCTGATCCTCTTTCATGCTAATCCTTCCTGATTGCATGATCTTTGTTGGGTATTGGCTGTTGAGCTGAGGGGTATTCAGAAGGTTTTGTAGTGGTGAACTCTCAGCCTTCCTTGGTGGATATGGCTGATTAACCCAATGATGGGCTTTGTGCTGGTTTTTCCCTGAAACAGGTTGGTAAATATTAAACATAATAATTATATCTGATTCTTACTGATTGGTGAAATATTGAAAGTCTTGGCACTTGTTTGAGAGATTTGAAGAGGGAGTTGGTAGTGGTCAGCCTTGAGGATGTTGAAGTGGAAGTCCAAACAAATTAACTATTACTCTATCCCCACTCCTCTATTAATGATAACCTTTGGACTTCTGCTTGGGTTTAATGGTGGTTAAGGGTCAAGAAGTAAGGGGAGATATCAGGGCAGAGGTGTCCTTTTATATGTCTGAGACTATTTCAAATTCCAGAGATTTTCTCACATGTGTCATCAACACTTTCTCACATGAGTCATCAACACTCTCAGCCATTGGCTAAGAACTCCCTGTCCTGTGTGAAAATTTGATTCCAGAATGTTCTTTTCTCATGACTGCAAATGACTCGGACAAATCTAATCAAAGCTCCACGTGGGTGACGTATACAAAAGTGGTTAACTGTGTTGCTCCCAGCACATCAAACAACATCGACTTCGCCCTTCCTCGCTTCTGCTGACCGCCCTGTCTGGTCCTCGTCGACGTGATCCGCCCAGTCTTCGTCACGATCCCATGCCTGCCAGTCCTCCTTCGATCGAGCACTTGCACCCGCGCCCGTTTCTGGCGGTGGTTCAGACAAATTAAGCGCGGGTATCCTGGAGGAACGCAGCGAGAGCGGTGCTGGGGGTGAGCGGCGGCTCAGCGTAGAGCGCACGCTGTTCGAGACGGGCGGGGGTGATATACTTGTGCGGTGTACGATGGGTGCGCCCGTCGGCGAGCCAGTCACGCTGGGTGGGTAGGTGTGCACAGAATCGTTCGAATGGCGAAGAAGCTGTGCTTGTGCATGCGCCTCGACGTCGCGCTTTGCGGGCGGTATCACGACGTCGCCGTCTTCGCTGTCGCCGTCATCGTCATTGCTCGGATCGGCGTGGGAGTGGAAGAGCGGTTCGCGGTCTGCGGGGTCGAGAGAGTCGGAGGGGAGTGCGACGGCCGCGATGCCACCGGCCTTGACGATCGAGTCAATGAGCCAGAACTGAACAACGTTCATGATTATCGGGAAGAAACCCATTGTGCTATATATTGGGACTGGGGGTTAGTTGGCGCGCGGGCGCGGCGCCGGGACAGGTATGGGCAACATAACGACGCATAACGTACAATACAACCTGGGCAGTGTTGCCATTACCCAGCCAGCTGAGCATCCATGCGCCAATATCCAATAAGCCGTGCCAGGAAGCGAGGAGGAGAACGACAAGAAGTTTCATGGAGGTAAGAGAGACAACGTAGACTGCAGCTTGGCGAACCCAATAGTTGAGAGAAGGCGGAGTGCCGTATTGCCCAGATTGAAAGCCTTTGAAATGGAGCCTTTCGGTAATAAACCAAGTAAGAAGATGGAGGGTAAGATAAATGGCGCCAACACCTGCCGAGTAAGACGAATAAGACGTGGAGGAACGACATGGAATGAGGCATACCAAGAGTGGTATCAATTAAGATGTTAAGAAAGTAGAGGACACATGCGTTTCCTGATGAACGCGCCGAACCCACATCCGAAATAAACACGTTAAAGCCATGCACGAACATCTGTCCGACAACCTGCTTAGACACATCGAACAACCTGTGATGGCATGGGCATCTGAAAGCGGAAATAGAGTAGGAGACGGACCAGATACGCCAAGGACGCATTGGCTTTTCACGATGTCGTTTATAAACGAGAGAGGCAATTACAAACACACCCATCAATCCTTGCACAATCTGCTTTTGTTGTGAGACATCAAAAAAGGACAACGAGGGGTTGGTGTCATACGAGGGCGGTCGGGCCAAGGAGTTGACATGACTTGCGGTCAATAGGTATATCATCGAACACGCCGCCATCCGGAGTACTTGGTGGCCTCGGTGGTGGTGGTGGTGGTGCTAAGCTTGACATTGAGTGCCGGGCAACACTGCCGCGGTCAATTCTTTCAGGTGTGCCCCGCTCGCCTCGCCTCGCCGATGTGTGCGCACAGAGTGGTTAATTAGATAATCTGTATTATATAATAAAAATCATCGAATGCACAGCACAAGCACAAGCAGTGCAGCGTGCAGCGTGGATACAAGTAAATCAACAAGCGGAGCATCTTTAAAAAGCCTCTCAAAGTCCATCTGGTATACACGGGTTTTTTTCCCATAACTGCTAGTCATGACTTTCTTCAGTCGAAACTCCCCCACGCCTACGCCATCGTCAGGACAACGAGCATCACCTTCACCATATTCGAGGCTACCAGATGGTTCACAGACGTCTTTGCCGCCCAGAACTTCACGGCCACTACCACCTCGATATGACGACCCATCTGGATACGAGAAGCGTTCATTTGACCAACGCCGGCCACCTCCCTCTGCAGGGGGTGGAGTGTACGTACATACACAGCCACTATGATATGTAGTGTGCTTAACCCCAACATAGTTTTTCCGTGCAATCTGCTCCGAGCGATGCTCTCGCCCTCACAAACTGTCTCATCGTGCACCCTGCTGATTTTCGAGACGGAGAGCATGTCCTTGTCAAGGGTGAATTTCCCTTGACAGTCCGGTACGTTCTGTCGCATGTCAGATAGACGGCCATTAGTCCTTACCTTTCACCAGACACGATATTACTGGTCGTCTTCCGCAGGGCGCAATTGGCGCAAGCGCTGTGCAGCGGCAATGGATTGGCCTCTCCACCACAGGCGATGCGGTTACCGTGACGGCATTTCCCCCTCCTCCACATCCCTCCGCCCCCGCATTCCTAGAGACACTCACGATTGAGGTCGGCTTCCTGCAACGGAATCTTGACATTGCGGAACAGTTCTCTGCGGATGACATGGCTGCGACGTTCATACGCGGTTTCGGTGGCCTCGTTTTTACCGTCGGGCAGATCCTCGTATTCGAATACCACGGCCAGAACCTCAGGGGCCTCATCAAGAGCGTCAACGTCCTAGAGCTTGCTGCCGAGCAGCGCCGGGGTGGCGTGCCCGGCGGGGCTGGTGGCTCCTCTAGTGGTCGGACCGACAGTGGGATCGTGATGGAAAAGACCGAGGTGACGTTCTTGAAGGACCCCATATCGAAGATTAAGATCAAATCGAGCGCAAAGAAGGCCGCGCCGAACGCTATCCTGGCGCCGAATTTCAAGTTTGAGGATATGGGCATCGGCGGCCTCGATCAGGAGTTCAGCGCCATCTTCCGTCGTGCGTTTGCGTCACGCGTGTTTCCGCCAGGACTTGTTGAGAAACTTGGCATTCAGCATGTTAAGGGTGCGTGCTGGGCCTAGAGCGCATTTTGACCCTTTCTCTTAGTCTTCTTACGTAGGTATCCTGCTGCATGGTCCCCCGGGAACCGGAAAAACCCTTATGGCAAGGCAGATCGGAAAGATGCTCAACGCGCGCGAGCCGAAGATCGTAAATGGTCCTGAGATTCTGAATAAGTACGTTGGCCAATCTGAAGAAAACATCCGAAAGCTATTTGCGGATGCAGAGAAGGAGGTCCGTGTCCCACCAATTGCTTCCCAGCTGCTGCTAATACAAAGCGCAGTATAAGGAAAAGGGTGATGAGAGTGGACTGCACATCATTATATTCGACGAACTGGACGCAATCTTCAAGCAGCGTGGGTCGACCAACAGCGGCACTGGCGTCGGAGACACGGTTGTCAACCAGGTGTTGTCAAAAATGGATGGCGTGGACCAACTGAACAACATTCTCATTATTGGCATGACGAATCGGTTGGACATGATAGACGAGGCATTACTCCGACCGGGGCGTCTGGAGGTACACATGGAAATTTCATTGCCGGATGAACACGGGCGGTACCAGATCCTAAACATCCACACGGTAAAGATGCGCAAAAACGGCGTGATGGATAGCGATGTAGACCTCAAGGAGCTCGCAAAACTCACGAAGAACTTTTCTGGTGCCGAGATTGGCGGGCTGGTCAAGAGCGCGA
The DNA here is from genome assembly GCA_003315975.1 of Lactifluus echinatus. Lineage (NCBI taxonomy): Eukaryota > Fungi > Basidiomycota > Agaricomycetes > Russulales > Russulaceae > Lactifluus > Lactifluus echinatus. Next base: position 8,095 of record QFEA01009499.1, read on the forward strand.
CTAGTTTCGCGTTCAACCGGCACGTCAAGGTTGGTACGATTGCGGGTATCTCGGATGATGTGGAGAATCTGCGGGTCAATGCGACCGACTTTTCGAATGCACTGGACGAGGTTCATCCCGCGTTCGGTGTATCGGAAGAGGAACTCGCGCAAGTCGTGCAAAATGGCATCATCCATTACGACACTGTAGTCGACGTACGTCCTTTTTCCTAGACTTTCGATTCACCCAATGACGCTTTGCTAGGAATTGCTGCGTTCTGGTCAGCTCTTCGTGGATCAGGTGCGAACCTCAACGCGCACGCCGCTCGTCTGTCTCCTCCTTCACGGGCCGCCTGGGACAGGAAAGACGGCTCTCGCAGCGACCATCGCTCAAGCATCAGAGTTCCCATTCATCAAGCTCATCACGCCGGACAACATGGTCGGCTTCTCCGAGGCTCAGAAGGTCCAGGCTATTTCAAAGGTGTTTGCAGACAGTTCAAAGAGCCCGATGAGCGTCGTGGTAGTGGACAACATCGAGCGTCTCTTGGGTAAGTGCCACAGCCACTCTTCCTAAGTGAGCCCTCGTGACTTGACATGATATGCGTAGATTGGACTCCTGTGGGGCCTCGCTTCTCAAATGCGGTGCTGCAGACTCTGATGGTTCTCATGGCGAAGCGACCCCCAAAGGTAAGTGACTACCCGCACCCACATACGGGGTTTCTTATGTTTCAGTCGGCTAATCCCGCGTGATGCACAGGGACGTCGCCTCCTTGTCATCGCCACATCTTCCCTCCGCCCGATGTTGACTGATGTCGGACTCGCCTCGTTTGATGCCGAGCTACGTGTGCCACCCATCACAGATATCAATGCGCTCGACCATGTCCTGGAGGCCGTCGAGCTCTTCCGTAGTCCTCGCGACCGTACTCGCGCCGTGGGTATGTTGCGCCAGGCGGGTATGGGAGCGGAGGAGGGCCGCTTGAGCATTGGCGTCAAGAGGCTGCTCAGCGTGATAGAGATGGCGCGGCAAGAGCCTGAAGCGGTAGCAGAGCGACTGACGAGCGCACTATTGGGTCTCGGGATGTAGACCCTGGTTGAACTCTGGGTGATAGCAAGATTTCCCTTGTCTATGTTACGTGTATAGTAATGGAACGGGTAGGATACTAAGTAGACAAAGAAAGAGACAGTAATCATGTATTTGTCATGCGCGGGAAAGCTTTGCTTCAGGGCCGGTCCACGGCAGCGGTGGACCCGGGCTCGCTTTATTCTTTATTATCAACCCATCCGACTATCAGCGTGCGTGAAACGTGGCATTCGCTCGTTGAAGGGAGGGTATCGCTAGTAGGACAGGGTTTTAGCCGGCTGAGGGTTGTGAGGACTGCAGAGGTCCGTGTTGGTCTGCCATATTCTGCTTCCCTTCCTTTATAGTCGCTTATCGCCGCCTTCTTATTATAATTACTAAATCTGACAGGTTCACGACGAGTCGACGTCCGAAGCAAAGCAAATAGTGAAGAAAGAGGAAGCATAGTTGTATATAATCTCTTTTCTTATATATGGCGTACAACATCTCCCGGAAGGGGTGCTTTAAGTGTGGAAATCGTGCGTCCCATGGCTCGGTGGCTCTCTCGCCCTCTGGGATATATATACTGATGCCTTCGAACGGCAGTCGGCCATATTGCTGAGAACTGCGCGTCGCAGGAGCGGCTATGCTACAACTGCCGCAAGCCGGGGCACGAATCGTCATCATGCACCGAGCCGCGCAGCGTCGCGGCCAAGCAGTGCTACTCGTGCGGCGGCATCGGCCACATCCAGGCGGAATGCCCGACTCTTCGCCTGCAGGGCTCGAACCAAAAATGCTACGTACGCGCCCCGTAATATCCTTACTCCTCCCCTTACTCCTCCTCCTCCTCCTCTCTCTCCCTCGACGTGCAAAAGGGGACCCGGGGTTTGGTGGGGGGGGAGGCGGTCTCCGGCGGACCAGAACGACAGCGCTCATGATGCGATTTGGCAGAATTGCGGCCACTTTGGGCATATTGCACGCGTGTGTCCTAACGAGGCAGCCGACTATGGATTTGCGACGCGCGCGCCCCCGCCTGGTCGCGGGCTGAACGTGGCGTCGCTCCCCCCCGTCAAATGTTATCGCTGTGGTGGCCCGAATCATATGGCACGGTATGTTTCGCCGACGCTCTTGCTGCCAGCTAGATCTCGCGGGGCTCACCAGGGCCCGTTCTTGCCTTGCTCACAACAGAGATTGCTTGGCACCGCCCTATGCTGTCACGGAAGACATGCACGGCGCCAAGCCCCCCGTGAAGACGTGTTACAAGTGCAAAAAGGATGGTCATGTACGTTCTTTCCACAGATGAGACGTTGTTGGTGCTAACAGCACGTCTTCTCCCGCGAGTGCAGATCGCCAGAGATTGTCCTGAGGGCCGCGAAGTAGTCGAGGAAGATAATACTTGGACTGAGGTGCAAGACGATCCTTGGAGCGGTGGTGTCGCGCTTCCAGCCGACGGGAACCATGTCATGCACTGAAACACTGAACATGCCCGTTTCTGGAGAGAACAAGTAATTTTATTGTACAGAGCTCAACTTTATGTATCCGTACGCTCAAGAATTTGCCTCTGGTACATCACAGAATAATTTTTCTTTGCGATTGATTGCATCTGGACCAGCAACTGAAAGTGGGTCCCTAGGCGAGCATGGATCCTGTTCGTGTAATCTTGTGCACATCCGAAGACAGATTGATAGTACAACCGTGGTGCTCGAGGAGCCGGCATAAAAAGGTGAATCCTGTTCCAGACGAAGTTATGCAACCGATGGGTAGCCGTGCATTTGAGCATGAGCCAGTAGCCTATTTACAAATTACGGAATACGGAATGACTACAGTACTATCCTCCGTTTCCGTATTTGGTGAAGCCTGACGGAGACTACGTACTTACCTGTACCTGTACCAACCCTGAACACACCAACCCTGAACACGATAACGCTAACGCACTCACGTCTACTGGTTATGACCCCTTACCGTATATTCTAAAAGATAACGCTAACGCTCCGATCACGTGATGGGAGACTGGCGGGCGCGAACGTGATTGGTTTATCTGATTATTTCTGTAATGTAATTTAAACTGTAATAAACATGATACTTGTACATACATGCAATACATGCAAATTAAGTAGCTTGCCACTGGACATCTCCGCCAAGGTACATCAAGGGCTGGCGGTTACAAAAGACAGCCCGAGTTGCGTCATGCACTAATCTAGTGCAAATCTCCATGTGCTCCGCTTCAACTCCGTGGAGAATCTTGACGTGCGACGTGCGACTAACTTAATGCTGTAATTCTTAGCAGCCAAGACTTTCTTTTCAAGGCCAAGACTTTACTAGCGTTAACATGGTCGGTCACGTGCTGGGAACACGTGCAGGGGAAGAAAGGGAAAGGCAAACGTGTACAGACTCGCCCTAGAATTTATCGTTCGCATCGCATCGAAGCGGCGGAGAATTACCCTCTGACAGGGGCCACGAAACAAAGAGGTAGGCAACTACACTGTAGCGATAGTTTCAGGACCTTGGGAAAAAGTAAAAAATTTCAAGTCGAGGCTTTTTTTCGCACGGTGGCACCGTGCCGGCCCGGTATATACGGAACTACGCACGGAACGCTTCCGGAACAATGAAAGATACGGTGCGTCCTTCGTCTGTTTCGTGCCAGGCTTGGAGCCACGCGTGGAGAATTGAAGAATGGAGGGGATGCGGCGCATCGGACCGGCTATGCCGTGGTCCGGCCACTTGGCTTCGCCGCGGCCCTCAATTTTAGAACCAGGGTTTCAAAGATGGACCTGAGTTGCTGCTTCGCCCACGTAGAATTCGTGAAGAAGGCCAATGGCTAAATGAAATAGATGCGTGGTCAAACAAGCACCCACCACCTAGAACGAGCAAGCAACACCTCGCCCCTTTCGTCCCCTTTCTGTTACAGTAGGCCTATCGCCGGCGTGCGTGCCCTCGAAGTTGGCCGACCGTTTCGGCAAGGGGCTTTGTGAATACAATCGACGCCATATCTGGGTCGGACGCCACCTAACCGCTTGTCTATGGAGTATTTGTTTTACGCCTCCGCTTCCAGGCCCCGCTTGACGCATATCTGATGCTGATGATGGAGCGATGGGTCTCTCGTAGTAATTTTTTTCTCCAACGCGCCCCACGAAAGCCGGGAGCCTACGACCTGTCGGTCAGTTCCTGGGAAATTTGACTTCTGTCCGGCAAGCGGGTCGAAAAATAGTTCTTGGAAATTTCAGTGCTGGGCTCATCAGATACAAGACGCCAGACGCCCCCCACGTTGTGGGGACACGAGCTATGCTGATATTGGAATAGCCGATTGCTCAGCCCGCGAGCTGCCGCTACACCGGCGCGAACCGTTGGAGGTGTGTCTGATTGTCTCACAGTTTTGCAGACAGATTTCTGATGTACTGTACGTGGGAAGGACAGGAGACATACAGTCAAGGACCGACTGTTGATGACGATGGCTTCCTGCCATACATGGTCACGGTGACTATCACCACACCTATCACCCTCTTTTCTTGTTCCGATCCAGACTTCCTCTTTACGATAAGACTGCGTTCCCGAAGTAACTTCTGGAAACGTAACACCCACCGTTACCCTGGACCCTGGAATGTCGCTCTCAAAACTTTCGTGTGTACCCTCGTCCCCACGGCGCACACTACAGACCCAGGATTCTCGCCACCGATTTCCATCAACACGTTTTATTCCCGGTCCCTAATAAGGAAGGATCGACTTTCGTGTAGGGCTGGAGTTCTCCGACGTCTATCACGACTTATGCGCCTGGCATGAGTTGGATGAGCTCCAAGTCAAATAGCCTCCGGGTACTGACACGGGGATCCCGCATTGCGGCTGGCAGGAAGCGGAGCTAACCCCAAATTCGGGTGCTTCTGTGTGTTTCCGAGTCAGTTCCCTCGAGTGGTACAGATCCTTTTGGCTTTGATCCCCTGGTTTGTCTTCCGGAGAAGCAGAAGGCAAGAGTACCAACTCCGACTGCTGCGGGACCTGTTTCATCGCCCACAGCGTGAGCGTGTGTTCTCGTCGGAGTCGCACACGTGTGAAAGAACGAACGGAATGAGGGGAGCGGAGAACGGTGCGAGTCAGCTGTGACTCCTTTTGATCTCTTTGATGTCCTGGGTTTTCCATAATCATAACCCAATCTCCCCGAGATTCTGTCGCGGCCCGCTCATTCTGTTGCTTCTTCCTCCTCACTCTAGACTCGTGGCCTCCCATTTTTGGTCCATTCACGCTATTTTCAGCGCCGGAGGGCATTCAACCACGGCCGATCCCGACTGCGCTCCCTGCCCTGGTCAAAGGCGGTGCGTGACCAAGATGCAATCAGGGTCTATCATACGGTGATCTCCACTAATCGTCCACCGAGAAGACGGTGACTGGCACTCCGCCATGATATCGCGCTATCTGCCTTCTAAATCTGGGTGATGGTGTCGAGAAAACGTATAAATGGCCGATTCTCTCTCAAAGTGCGTACGACAACTTTTCTTCCATTCTTTTCACTCACGCTGTACGTCCTCTTCCGCGCCCGTCTATAGCAGGGTCTCGTCTCGTCTGTATCGCTGACTGCCCGACGCCCTTTAGCTCTCGCCAACTCCTCCTTCAGGTGGCGAGATCATCTTCGCTTGATCGCATTCCATCCGCTTCTTGTAAGGTCGTTCGGTGGTCTCGCGCGAGGTGTGTATAATATTATATCTTCCTTCTCCCCCTTTCCCTATCGCAGCCCGGACTCAACGCTCTTTCCACGTGTAGGGTCATACCTTTTTCGAGCTCTTCTAGCGGCCTTGTCAAGAAGTGGCATGCGGGCATCCGCAGATGAGCTCTCGGCTTGGGAGGCCTTGATGGACTCTTTAGTGGTGAGTTTGAGCAGGTTTACCGCCTCTCTGGTCGAATTTGCATTGACTGCCCCTTGCCTGATGTAGGGATGCGTGCGAGGGCTGGTTCGGTGCCCATGCCCATCTTAGCTCGATGTACCTGCATTAAATGGAAATCTATGCACTCCTTTTTTCTCCCCAACAACAGCCTGTGGCGTTTTTAAGTTCTGTTGTTCTCACGTCATCGCGAAAATGATAAGTCATGGGTAAGCTATGGAGTAATGAATACGTGCATGTGCCCCTCTGAGACGTCTGACGCGCGAGCATGGGGCTTGGCACTTTTTCACACATCCTTCGCCTCGCCTCTCCTGGCACGATGGTACACCTATAATTCGAGCGCGCCGGGGTCGCTGTTATTGAAAGTCTGTTGCGCGGTTTGAATCGGTTCCTAAACTAATTTTTTAATTTGTGTCCGTCTGACACGTGATGCCTGTGAGCATCACGTGCTCCCGGATGCCGCTCCCCAGCGAGCGGCTGAGCCGTTCATTTTGAAAGTTGCTTTTGCTTTGTTACATGACCATTACCCGTACGGCTTCCGCCTCAGCTGTCATAAGCCGTAATATTTGGCGTGTCTCTAGTCATGCCCAACGCAGGCATCTCTTCAAATTGCCGGACTTGAATCCGTTCTCTTCGTCGTCGGCCGAGAACGCCGGCCCACAGACTTACCACGAGCGAAAGGTCCTTCCGTGCGTTACGACCCCTCATGCATCATTTGGGCCCTTCCACCTGTGACCTATTGACCCTATTTAATGTTGATGGGTTGTCTATGGCTCTGTCCTAGATACACGCCTCGGCAGCTCTACGCGGTCGTCTCCGACGTCGGCTCATACGCGTCGTTTGTTCCCTTCTGCACACGCTCGCGCGTCCTCAGCCCACTCACGGCCGCACCAATGCACGCCACGCCAAACTCACAGCGGATGGAAGCGGAGCTGACAGTCGCATTCCTTGCCTTCACGGAGAGCTACACGAGTCGAGTGACGTGTGTGCCATATGAGTCCGTCCAGGTGCGTGTTCAATTTTATTTATCCTTTATTGTTCGCGGCATCGTTGTTGATTTTCGGCTGTGCTGGGCAGGCTGTCGCCGCATCATCGACGCCACTGTTCAAGACGCTCGAGACGACCTGGCGTTTTCAAGCGGTGTCTCCTCGGTCTTGGCACCCGAGCAGCGCTCCTTCCACACTGCCACTACCGGCGAGCGCAAGCACTAGTGCGGGCATGACGGCTTCAGACGATGTGGGCTCGACCCTTCTGTCGTTGGAACTCTCGTTTGCGTTTGCGAATCCGTTGCACGCCGCCGTTTCTGGGGCGTTTTTCGGAAAGGTGTCCACGCTGATGGTGAAGGCATTCGAGGAAAGGTGCATGAAGATTTACGGTCCTGGAATAGACTAGAGCTACTGTACAGCTAGATCATTAGCATTAACTTTAGAATGATGGTGACGTTATTGCTACGGTGACGTCCGGTGCCCTGATTAAAATTGGGCGCCGTGCAGATGACAACTGGTCAGTCATCACCTTATACTTCACACAGTCTGGCAGGCGATCTGTTTAACAAGCGGGGAATTGTTCTATTTCTGTTATACCCTTTATTTCATTCCTTTCTAGACTATCCTGATCATCATTGTACACTCCTCTTAGCAGTTCACCTCACACGTCCATGATGAATGGCGTGCGTCGATTTCTTAGTAACGCTACCTCTACACCGTTTATTAGTGACTATCCTGGTACCTCCTCGCGCTCGCCCAGTCCGACCAAGGATCTGTCGTTACCAGCCACGAACGGTACCAAGGCCCTCTTCATTCGCAAAGACCGTAAACCACCCATATCCATACCCATCTCCGCTCCACAATCGACTGACTCGTCACCAACAACAACAGTGCCTCCACCACGTCGAAAGGCACCCCCACCTGAACAAACAGACCCATCCCCTCCTCCACGACCGATTCCGGAGGTGAACGGTGTACAACCAGTGAATTCACGCGATGTTCACTTGCTTAGCTTGCTCTCGTCTGAGGCGATGGTGGATAGTCGGGCATACGAGATTTTGAGCGCGGAGGAGGTTGAGGAGCTCAAAAAGGTGTGTGTTCTCTTGGATATCCGATTTCGCCAGCTGGAGAGAGGTGGAGAACAGTACCTCGTAGGCACCCGTGGCCATCCCTCTATTGTCTCATCATCCTCTCTCCTCAGCAACGACGCAAGCAACCTGCAGCGATCCTGACTACGCTCTTCTACTGTAGGAACACACAGTCCTGTCATCCCGCGTTGGTGCCCTTCAAAGAAAACTCGCTACAGAAGTCAAAATCCGCGATGCCGCGCAGACGCTCGCCCGATTATACACCTCCTCCTCTCCTTCCCCGCAGCGAATATCGCGACAATCCAATACAGCCCTCGAGGCCGCCGAACGCAAAGTCGATAACGCGCAGGTCGAACTCTGGCGTGTCCAAGAGCGCGCGTCGAACATCAGCCAGAGACTTCTCGAACATCGTGCCGGTGTGCTCGGCTCTTCCCTGGCCAAAGCAGAGCGTGCGCAGGAGGACGGTGGTGCTGCTACCCCCGACGGCGACGGCTTGCGAAATTCGTCTATGAGCGCAGGCAGTTTGGCACACAAGTTTGATGGTGCGCACCTTTTCGCCGGACATGAAGGCGCGGTTGTCCCGAGTCAACGGCTATCCGGAAGCGGCACGGCAAGCCGGAAGGAACTCGAGGAGCTCGAGGCGAAGCTTGCGGCGGAGGAAGCGCGGACCCAGCAGCAGGAAGCCGAGTTGGAGGAAGTACGGTTGGCCGCTGCAGCCGAGCTTAAGGATGTCCTGGCCTCAGCCGAGGAAGAGCTAGCGGATGCGCGGAGGGCAGCCGCATCCGAGCTAGCACAGGAGAGGATCGCGTTGCAGCGGGAGCGGGAACGTGGCACCCAACTAGAGAGACGCGTTGAACAGCTCGAGCTGGAGCTCGAGTCGTCACCGCGAGTGACGGAGAGTGTGGAACACCTAGAGGATCGCATACGGACGTTGGAGCGCGAATTGGTTTTGGAGACGGAAGGTAGGACACGGACAGAGGCAGATGCTGCTGTAGCGACGCTGGCCACGGAAAAGGCGTCGTGGCTGTCAGAGCGCGCGCATTTTGAACAGGAGCAGGCGCGGTGGGCAGAGTTATTAGAGACTATGGAGAGTGAGCGCGAGCAGTGGGAGATGGAGCGGGAGGAGCTCGCTGCGCGGGCGAAGGACCAGATCGCAGATGCCGCGGACGGGCTGCGCGCCCTCGTCCAGCGCTACGATATCCCGCTCTTCTCACGTGATTCCGGGCTGACCGCTTTGGTCGATGCACTCGGGCGGTACCTCGAGAAGCACAACGCCAAGGCGGTCGAGAAATTGCTCGCGATGGAAACAGGAAAGCGAAACGTGGTGATACGGGAGCTGGAATTAGCAAAGGAGGAGATGAACTACTTGCGAGCCCGTTCTCCGGTAAGTGGCTCCAGCTCCAGACTCCCCAAAACGCACCGCATTTGTTGAAATAGATGTCCCCACAGGGTAACTCGTCTCCGCTTGCTATGGAGCCCAGGCCCTCCTCGCCTATCTCGTTCGCTAAGGATGCAGCGAGCTTCGTCGCGATTCTGCAACCCCTTTGGAGTACTCTCCCATCCACAGAAGCGCGCGCCGCGCGACTGAGCAGTGCCGCACGCCCTTTTCGTGCAGGCTCAAACGGTCGGACATCACCATCTTTGCGTCCGGGAGTTCCGGGTAGCCCTAGTCCAACCGTGATGTCGATCAGTGACATGGACGTGCGCGCTCTCAAAAGCCTCTACACCGCTGGTGGCTCCGGTTCCGATTCCGGTTCGGGCTCGGGTGGGGGCGCAGGTGCAGGTGCAGGCGCTGGTTTACCTGGTTCGGCACGTTCGTCGTTAGATGGCGGGGTCGTTGGTGCGGGCTCGTTCAGCGTGGAAGCGTTCGCCATGCGCGTGCAGGCGCTTATCGTAGACGATCGCGCGCTTATAGGGCGGTTGATCCGGTTCGCGCAGGCGCACGACTTGCTCAAGAAGAATGCGGAGCGCGCACAGAAGCTCGCGCAGGAGAGCAATGTCGCGCTCGAAACGTACCAACGGCAGGTACGCACGCTCGAGGAGCACCTCGAGCGAGCCGATGGTTTGTACGTACTCAACCCACTTCGCCCCGTTTCTTTCTCTGTGGAGACTGACTTGTGGGATCCCCGGTTTGTGTAGGCAGGAGCAGGTCGAGCAGTTATCAGCAGAAAAGCTCGTGGTGGAGGAGCGCGCGGCAGAACAGGCCGAGACGGTGCGTCAGCTCACAGAGGCTAACGCCGCGCTGTCCGCGCGGGCATTGCAGCTCGCACAGGATGCGATAGCTGCGCAGGAGGAGATAAAGGCGGTCAATGCGGTGTCTGAGCACGATCAGGTGCAGCGTCTGGCCTTGCTTGAGGAGATCAACCTCGTCCAGACGGAGAATGGGAAAATGCGGCAGCAGCTGCGCGCTCTTGGGAAGTTATAACACCATACCTACTACCTTATTAGCAATTCATTTCATTCCGTTCTCCCCATTTGTGGCGACTTTTTTTTTGCTTTTTGCTTTTCATGTGTCGTTGCACTTCGATCCATCTATTTGTTGTATTGTTTTTTTGGACACACTTGTTTTATATTATTGCATTGCACATCTCTTCCTATCAGTTTTAGAGTACTGCTCACAACATGTCGTCCATCTCACTCGGAACGGAACCAACCGGCGGAGCGAAAGATCAGAGAGCTGTGGCCTGCCTTATTCTACCACACCACGATGACTGACGTCTTTTGACCCTGCTGGAGTAAAAGCCCTACATGGCCTCTAGTATGTTATCGTGGCCCTTTAGCCTTTGGCTTATATGTCAGTATTATCAAGCGCGCCGCGCGCCTCAAAGGGGTGCGTTAATGTTCTGTTCGAATTGTTTCGGGCGTCTAATCTTTATATATGTACTTGTATCCGATTTTTTCGTATTGTTACATCCATAGCATATAGCATAAAAGACTCTATAGTTGAGCCCCTAAAATATAAGTAGTCATTTCACATCCCTCTACGCCCACAATCACACCAGGTTATGGGCCCTGGAGCTGTCTAAAATACCCTTCATGTTTGTTTTATTTTTAACCCTAGTAAAGACTGAATTTGGAATGGAGGCTGCTATGAATTACATAGCAATGGCTTCATCGTTTTCCCATAGCATCTGTGGTCGCATCTGGGAAATGATATTTTAATTGCGCCGATGGCAATGTATGTTTGTGTCGGGGCAGTGTGTGTAAGATGGTCCGCGAGGCTGCGAGACTTGAGCGACCCTATTCGAGTCATGTGATCACGATACGTCACCAATTCGATACGTCGGACATGAGTTTTTCTTTTTCGACGGTTTTGTATTCGTCGCCCATAAAAGTGATGTAGACAGCATCAGGACCCTTATAACCTGGTGAGATTGTGGGGCGTAGAGAGATAGGAGTGAAATACTGCTTATATTTTTTTAGGGGCTCAACTACAGAGCCTTTTATATATGCTTACGGATGTAAGTAAATACGAAATCGGTATTTATACGTTCGAGACAATTTGAACATTACAAATCTTATACGCACCCCTTGAGGTGATGGATAATAGACGAGCAGATACATAAGTCAAAGGCCACGACAACATACTAGAGGAGGGCTTTTACTCCAGCAAGTCTATTTCATATACTAGTACTTGTGCGAAAGAGTTAGGGCCCATATTCACACTAGTTTTATTCCACAGTTCACGAAGTGCTACATGGGAACCACTACAGTATATCCCGAGGCGCACATAAATAGATTCAAAAAAATTTTTTTTTTTAAAATCCAAAGTTGAGCCCCTAAAAATATAAGTAGTCGTTTCACACCTCCTCAACGCCCACCACAATCTCACCAGACTCATGCAACATGCAGTTTATCCTCAGTCAGCACCACAGAAACGTTCAGACTATATTGATGGGTCTGGTCCCCTCTTTTTTTTTTCAATGTATTTGGAGAGAGCAGATGAGGAAGACAAGACAAGAAGATGGATGAAAGTTGGAAAGGAGACACCGATGGAATCCTCGTCTTTGTGAGTCCCGTTGGCTCTTTTGTATCCTGTTTGCACGTTGACTCAGGGGATATAGACTGGTCTTTTTTTCTGTTGCGGTCGCTGCTCTACTTTCAGTGTCGATCCAGAGCCTTAGCCCAAACTTACAGGACATTTCCGCATTCTGTCTTGCAAAAATGTATTTAGATGCAGGCCAGTGCCGATGGGCCTCCCGTTCCTATCCCATCCATGCTCTCTGATTCATCGATACCATCTTCTCCGGAGCATGTTGTCTGGAAGACAGCATGCTCAAGAACCAGAGCGAGTTGACCCAATAGGTCAACGCGCTCCGGTTCTTGAGCTTGGTGATCAGCCTTACATACACTCTGCTGGCAACACTATTGCGACAGTGGGCTTGGAAGTACATGATGGCTACTCGGCTGCGGTGTAGCCCTCACAGGCTAGAAGTTATTTCGGGAACTTTATCCCGACGCCTTATCGATCCCGACTATGGCCGCATTGTTAATTGATCCAGTACTGTCCGCTGTTGGGTGTCCGTATCCGCAACCTCGGCCTTCTCGCGTTCAGCTGCGGCTATGGCTGATCCCCACTCGCCCGACGTCATTCGCATTCGTCTTACAAAGGAATCGTATCGCATCGCGTGCCGCGCTTTTGGAATTGGAATAGCGGGCCAGGCCCCTGATCTGACGACCACATGTGTTGGAGCTTCCATATGGGACTGACCAATGGCGATGTCCGTGGCGGTAATGACCTACTTAAGGCAGTACTTTCTCTCTAATGGTGAGCGGCTCCGTCAGCGTGACGACAACTGGTGGCTGAGACGGCCGCCCGAGCTCAAAATCGAGAAGTATATAAATGGGGGGGGGGGGGNGGGGGGCGGCCCCAAATTCATTCCTCCTATCCTTCATCACCCACCGTAACAGACACAGACTACAATGTCCGGATACAAGAGTTTCGCCATTGTCAGTGCTGGCACGTTTGGCAGCTTTCGTTGTCCGCCAGTTCTTGAAAGAAAAGGCTGCCGGAACTGTCAATGAAGTGATGGTCCTCACCCGCCAAGTGAGTCTCCCTACGTCCCCGACCGAATAACATAACGTAGAGGTCGGACATGGAACTGATTGGTCTTTGGTGCTGGTGCTGGTGCTGGAGAACAGGGGTCCAAGACGACTGTCGAAGACAGCGCCAGGGTAGTGCCGGTCGACTATTCCAGCAAGGAATCCATCCGATACGCCCTGACTGGTGTGGACGTCGTCATCTGTACGATTGGCGAGGAAGCCCTCAGTCTCCAGGGAGGAATTGCGGCAGCCGCGAAGGAGGCCGGCGTCAGCCTGTTTGTCCCTTCGGAATTCGGAAACGTGTCGGAGGGTGAGACGGAGGGGATCTTCGGCGAGAAGGCGGGCATTCAGAACAAGCTGAAGGCTATCGATATCCCTTATGCCGTCTTCTACACTGGTCCATTTGCGGATTACGTTTGGGCACCGTATGTCTCCCCTTTCCTTGTCTCGCCCAAGGCTGGTTGTAGAGTTGACGACATGTCAGGTTCTTGAATCATGATGTCACGAGCGGGAAAGTGTCCGTTGCTGGCGACGGCAACAAGCAGATCTCGTTTACCTCCAGAACCGACATGGCACGCTACCTTTCCTATGTCCTGACGCGATTGCCCGCCGAGAATTTGAAAAATCGTTCCTTCAGCATGTCGGGGATGTCAAGGTACGTACAATCAATTAATTTGCCACATACGCAATGCCTGACTGCAACAGTCGTTCAACGAGATATTCCGAGCATATGAAGCGAAGACGGGGAAGAAGCTGGAAGTTACTTACGTCCCAGTTTCCGAGTACGAAACAAGGATAGCTGCCAACCCCCAAGATATCGTTGCTGTCCTGCACAAATTCTGGGCCACTGTGGGACCATTCCCACACACGAATAACGACTTGTATACCGACTGGAACCCGTCCCCTGTGCTTGACAACGTTTCTGTTGCGTAAAGGTGGAAGAGAAAGGGCAGTCCATGAATATGTTGTATGTCTTGGTTACTGGAAGTAGGATATAACGTATGGCCATTTGGGATGAGTCTTGGGAAAGGAGAGCTGTCCTCGAATATCCGAGTTGATCCTGTACTATTGAATGTGTTGGCATGTTCCTAACAGACTGTGTTGTGCTGTAATATAGCCACAATTGTAAGTCATAGAGTCAAAGAAGATGGTCAAATGCTAGGAGCTCCTTATTCACGATAGCAATATAGGGGTGTGCCCAGTCAGTCGACCAGTCCGATGTCCCAGTCAACAGCAGTCAGCCCCAAACTAAGCACACGCTTCACC
>QFEA01009504.1:0-63155 GCA_003315975.1 Lactifluus echinatus
ACCGTAACAGTGGATGTCCTTTGTGGGGCAGTGGAAGTCATTTCTTGGATGGGTGAGGGAGGCCTGGTTAGGGCAGTCATGACCTGGGTCGGTATGGTGGTTGTAGATGACATTCTCTTCAGTTCTTCTGGAATATTGGCAGTGGGTCGTGTGGATGTATCGTCAATGGCTTCTGATGATTCCGCTGTTTCTGCATCTGATATTATGTCTGGTGGTGGGGTGTCTTCTTTGGGAGGTGGTGTGATGAGTCTGGAGACGGGGATGAAGTCTCTGTAGGTGTCGCTTGCCTTGTATGTCCCGTCTTTGTTATACTCGTCAAGTTCTGGGTACGCTTTGCCGATGTAGCACTTGTGATTTTTGTCTTCAATGAGAATTTGGTACCACTTTCATCCTTTGAATATCAATAGATGCACTGCATGTAATGGTTCTAGCGCGATAGTATGGCTGTCGTGAAATGCCCAGCAAGAAAATGGAAGATGGACATCTTCCTTGTTGTCACGGGCGCATACGGTGCCTCTGGTAAGCAGCACAGATGGACACAGCCCAGGGTTGATTCGTAGCACGCTGGATAGGATTGTGGCTTGCGTTTCATAGTAGAGTAGCTGTTAGGACTGGCTACATAGAGTCTACTCCTTATAGTCCTAGGACACTGCCTTTGATAGATGTGACTCATTACTAGTAGACATGTACATCGGCAACCCTGTAGCAAATTTTTACAACTTGTACAAGCTCGTATGAGCTTGTATGAGCTTGTATGAGCTCGTACGAGCTCATAAAAGCTCAAAAAGGTGGAAAAGCTCAGAAAAAGCTCAGAAAGCCGAAAAACTGAAAAGGACCCTACATTTCATGGAAAGCTGCCTCCAACAACTGCAAAAAAAGTGGAAAAGTTGTAAGAAGGTGTGAAAGTGTGAAAAGTATGTAAAGTGTGCAAGTCTGTACTGATATTCTCTACTACATGAATTGCTAGTGCACATCATCAAATAAATAAGTGCAGTGAGGTGAGAAAGTAGTATTACATTCAAATATCGACACTCATTGACTACTACTCATTGGTAAACTCACCTGTCCTTCATCTAACATTGACAGTTTGACCTCTCCGACATCAGAATCAGGCATAATCTTGTAATACTCAAGGATCTCTTCCCAATGCTTGTCCAACATCTTGTTGAAATTCATGTTATACTGCTTGATCCAAGTATTTTACAGCTTTATAGGGCTTTTAATAACTTTTTCACTTTATCATCATTTGTTTAGCATGACCTAAATTCAGCTTTTTTGCTTTTCAGCTTTTTAGCTTGTCACAGCTTAAAAAAGTCGGAAAGTTGGAAAGTTTTTGTACAATTTCCCGATGTACTAGGATTCCCTAGTATAAGTAGAGGCACTACTAGTTGTACTTACCTTAAGCTGAGTCTCCTCAAGAGCTCAGTGAATACACTCTAGTTCGCTCTCATCTCGTGTGCAAGACCTATTCCTTCCAAGTGGGACTTGAAAGCATTCTACTAGATTATCTCAAGGAGCACTCAGCTCACACTCTCACCCTAAATGGAGGGTTGGAGAGGGACTGTTCAGACTTAGGCCAGGCGACTCTAGAACGAGTAACGCCTCACTGTTTTATTGCACCGGCTCCAGGGAAGCCCCATAACACTTGTTGATGTAGAATGCGACTGTGTTGATGGGGGCCCCTTCCTTTGGGCTTTCTTTGATATACTCCCATGGAGCCATGGTGTCCTTTTGTTGTTCTTAGTTCCCTGTTGTAGAGGAAACTAAGCTGAGTCTGATGTTACGGGGCTTCCCTGAAGCTTGAGCAATAAAACACTAAGGCGTTACTCGTCCTTGAGTCGCCTTGATCTGGTCTGAACAATGCCTCTCCAACCCTCCATTTAGGGTGAGAGCATGAGCTGAGTGCTCCCTAAGATAGTCTAGTAGAACACTTCCAAGTCCCACTTGGAAGGAATAGGTCTTGCACACAAGATGAGAGCAAACAGTGGTGTATTCACTGAGTCCTAGAGGAGACTCAGCTTAAGGTAGTACAGCCAGTAAGTACTTCTATATATACTAGTGGCTAAGGGCAGTGTCCTAGGGTTATAAGGAGATACTACGTAGCCTTCCCTAATGGCTACTTATGAAACGCAATCACTGATGCATATGAAACGCATATGAGACACTACTAAAACATATCATACTGGGGCTGTGTCCATCACTGATGCCATGCCATCAGTGGCACCGTATGCGCCCGTGTCAGTACTACTTTACTCCCTGTAGTCCTAGGACACTGCCTCTGATAGATGTGACTCATTACTAGTAGACGTATACTAGGGTTTCTTAGTATAAGTAGAGGCACTACTAGTTGTACTTCCCTTAAGCTGAATCTCCTCTAAGACTCAGTGAATACACACTGCTTGCTCTCATCTTGTGTGCAAGCTCTATTCCTTCCAAGTGGGACTTGGAAGCGTTCTATTGATCTACCTTAGGGAGCACTCAGCTCAGGCTCTCACCCTAAATGGAGGGTTGGAGAGGACTTGTTCAGGCATAGTCAGGCGACTCAAGGATGAGTAACACCTCAGTGTTTTATTGCTCAAGGCTTCGGGGAAGCCCCATAACAAAATCAGTAAACAAAGATCCAAAAACTATCAGTCAACAACCAGTCTTGAGATGAACCATTTGACCAGACTACTAAGTAAAGCATTCAAGGAACGCTTGAATCAGTCCAAACTTGAGTCATAGTAAAACCATGACAGCAACTGACCTGTGCCATAGGTACGGACGAAAGCTTGTACAACTAAAGACATCAAAAATTATTAGCTTAGCCAGCAACACTAAGCCAGCCACCTTACATAAAAGCAACCTGAGCCAATGAGCCAGCATGAACCATGGACTAAAGCTTGTTCATTCCATTCACTTCCATATTACATCAACCCATCTTCTCTTATGTCATGGCTAGTACTATTTGTCAAAAGTAAAATTCCTGCATTGCATTGTGCAATGAAAAATAGTATAGGACTTCAGTCATCAGACAAAATTAAATTAAACTCTAATGTGGTTCCTACAGGGACATCCACGGTATGAGTATGACTTTACAGTCGTGATCCAAGTCCTGTGCGGCACAATGGGTTTCACTAATAATCATCTGTACTCAATTCTCACAATTAACACAAACAAAGGATGAATCCCCATCAATCCCAACCTTCATCCAAGCTTCCCGTCCATCCGCCCTTGTCTCTTATACCTACTGTGCCCCCTAGCTTGCCTTTAGTTTTTGATTTACGGCCATTGAGCTCCTTGTACATTTCTCGCATTTCAATTTTTCCCGGTCTTCCTACCGCGCCAGCTTCAAGACGCCAACGTTCCTCCCTGATTTCGCGAGGGGTTTGATACCCAGACGTAGGAGGCGACGTATGTCCAGAACGGGAGTGGACTGGGCCGAGAGGCGGCGAGCGATTTGATATCATTTGGGCATACATGGACAACTGCACAGGTACGATTACCAAACGGTCCAAGATGAAAAGGTTCAACAAAAGTCGTGGCATACCCAATTCTGCTTTGATTCTCGCTTGGTCCATTTTCCCTGAGGTAGGCTGGTGTCGTAAAAGTTCTCTTTTCTATAATGTTGGAACCAGACTTGACATGAACATGTATTGGAATCGTCTTTCACGTTTCATGCAACACTGGACACACCATAATTTAAGGTCTGACTTTTGCGCCATTTCCGAGAGACGCGTGTACATCGAGCGAGATCACGAATGCAGAGCAAACCAAATATTCGCTGGGATATCTCGGTGGGAAAGGCCTTGAGGGGGTCTGTAGATTGTTTGGCAGATGTTACAAGGCTGCGACTAAGTCGTCCGGGAGTTACCCGAGAGGGTGATGGGGGGCGTGTGGAGTGGCGGGAGCGTGGTGGTGTCCCTGGCAGTGAAAACTGACAATCTTAGGAAATCCAGGGGCTGACGGGGGTATTAGGATAGAACGCACAACATTGACAAGCTCATCGTCTGAATCATCTCTATCATGAATATGAACGTCAACACGCTCGTGTGCTGTATGCCGCAAGAGGTCTTGCAAGAGATTTGAAGCCATTAGCAGTGGTCGATGTCGATGATGATGATGGAATGATGGACAATGGACCAAAATATGCGCCAATGACGTCACCTGATGATGCTTACATACGCAGTACCAACTAACCTATGTTTGTTAACCGGGCACAACCAAATACAGATATCATGGCCGGTGTTCGTATGACCACGGCAAAGGGAATGACCCTCTCGAGCGATATCATTATGGACACCGCACGTTCTGGCACAACCATCAGGAACGGCCCGAATAGCAATCTTCAATTATGGGAGCGCGAGCTCCTTGAATCACCCGAGGTTCGCCGCAAGTCCACCGTCGCGCAGCTATGCACGTGGTATCATGCTGAGGATTCAATTCGGACTGATCTCCACCTTACAGATTTCCTCGATTACTATTTCCAGCTACTGGGTTATATCAATGCCCGAAAAGAGAGGCGTTCAAAATTTGATCAGGACACCGCCTCGCGCAACCTCGCAGCAGCAGATTACAACAAAGAGTTCAAGTCTTACTGCGGTCGTGAGCGTGTCCTTTTGCGGAGAAGGCGTGCAAAATTGCGGGTCGAGCAATTCCACATCATGGCTCAAGTCGGACAAGGCGGATACGGCGAGGTATATCTGGCACGCAAGCAGGAAACCGGAGAAGTATGTGCGCTTAAGAAAATGCGTAAACGAACGCTGTTCAAGATGGACGAGGTAACGTCGCGGTTTCCTTCGCTCGTCATGGCCGCTTCTTGACGAGAGCTCTGCTAGGTCAGACACGTCCTCGTGGAAAGAGACATCCTCACCGCGACGAAAACGCCTTGGCTCGTCCGTCTTCTGTATGCTTTTCAAGACGCGGAGCACGTCTATCTCGCGATGGAATATGTACCTGGGGGTGACTTTCGCACCTTGTTGAATAACTCGGGTGTTCTCAAGGAGGAGCATGCACGCTTTTATATCAGCGAGATGTTTGCCTCCGTGTGCGAGTTGCACAAGCTTGGTTATATTCATCGTGATCTCAAACCAGAAGTACGTTGACGATTTTGTGACATTCACTTTTCACCAGTCGACCTGCGCAATAGAACTTCCTCGTTGACTCTACCGGCCACGTTAAACTCACCGATTTTGGTCTTGCCACGGGTGCCCTCAATCCAAGACGCATCGAGTCGCTCAAGATTAAAGTCCGGCTACCTCCACTTCCCATATGATATAAGCTAATGATCATTCATGTAGCTTGACAAAGTCAAAGACAACCAAATCATACATCGCTCCACCATGGAACGGCGCTCCTTATATCGTTCCATACGAAACGAGGATCTACGCTATGCGGATTCAATCGTGGGCTCGCCGGATTACATGGCACCCGAGGTTTTGCGGGGAAAGCCTTACTCTTACGCGGTAGATTTCTGGTCATTAGGGTGCATCCTGTTCGAGTTCCTTGCAGGCTTTCCCCCGTTCAGCGGCGGCACGGCGGAAGAGACGTGGACCAATCTCAAGAACTGGTCAAAAGTTTTGAGGCGTCCTGAGTATGACAAGCCTGAAGACCTAATCTTCAACTTGACTGATGTTGCTTGGGACGCAATCACTCGGTGCAGATCCTTATTCTTGAGCAGACACGGCATTTATTGACCCCCCCCCTCTCTGTCTCTCCATCCAGACTCATCGCACACGCAAGCGTGCGTTATTCCACACTCGATGAAGTGAAGGTTCATACATTCTTCAAGGGAGTGCCGTGGGATAACCTTCGCGCGGCGCCGGCACCGTTCGTACCTGCCCTCGACTCGGAAGAGGACACGGGATACTATGACGATTTCACCTCTGCGGAAGACATGGCGAAGTACGCCGAGGTTCGTGAGAAACAGCGAAACGTAGATCGTGTGCGCGAAAAGGAGGAGCCGTTTGCCCGTGGCGTCTGGGTTGGATTCACGTTTGGGAAAAACGGGCCTGGCGTTAAGGCGCTAAACTCTATGACTGATGGCGGAGATGATAATAAGGGCACTCTGGCTACGATTTTTTGAGCACTTACAAGGAACGGTATTTCCCGGAGAATTTTTCATGACATGACAGATGAATGATGCTGATGCGGATGCGACTTCATCGGAACTCGGGGCAGAGCGCAGAGCGGAGCGCGTGAGAATAACGTGACACACACAGCCTTCGCTTGTACTCCAGTCAGTCGACGATGCGATGCAATCATTACAGACAGAACAGAACCTTATTATCCTACCTTCGGAGCTGTCACATACTAGGAATAGGAACAACAGTCACAAATGTCCCGTTACTACCATTAGCACAATAAATATAGGAAAATCTCGAATCATCTATAAGTACATATCTTCGTCATGATACGTATAGTATATCCCAGCTGAAATAACAAAAGCGAACACACTGTCATTGCCACATATTTGATTCTGTTGGAAGGACCCGGTGTAGTTCCTCAACGTGTGCGCTTGAAAAAGTTAGCCATCCATGTTTGCGGACAAAATCAACAAGAGCTCACAGGACTTCGTCCTCAGCGTCAGTATGATCTTTCACACGAAGATGGATCATAGGCAAAGAAAAAACCAATCCCGCAATGAGGAGGGCCCACGTTGAGAGAAAAAGGTTCATGTAACTGAGAATCTGAATCAATCACAGGAATATTGGTTCAGTATGCGATACGTACGGCACTTTCATCGCATCTGCACGCCAAACGCCCGCAGCCCCGGCTGACTGTACTGATTTGTCTGAAAAGTGAACCAATGTTGAGCCATGTATCCAGTAAGAAAGGAATGACTCACAGAAGCCGGCAAAGTAAGCAAGCTTCGCCGGGTCATTTGACATGGCGCCCATCATCCAATACGCCGTTGTTTGCCACATCGAGTCGAGAAGGCCACAAAAGACGTATAGAAAAAGGTGGCCAACATAGCCTTTGTCATAGATATCCATTTTAGACGAGTCAGGCGGCATGGACTCGCGCGTATACGTGCTGATGCCTTTGCTTAGCAAGCATTCGGGGCCATTTAACGAAACGCGCACCGCTGATAAAAGAA
Organism: Lactifluus echinatus; assembly: GCA_003315975.1. Taxonomy (NCBI): domain Eukaryota; kingdom Fungi; phylum Basidiomycota; class Agaricomycetes; order Russulales; family Russulaceae; genus Lactifluus; species Lactifluus echinatus. Next base: position 7,079 of record QFEA01009504.1, read on the forward strand.
GGCCCAAATATGGACAACCAAAACAAAGACTAGTAGTATTGTCCAACCAGCGAAGGCGCGGGCCCGACGCGGGAACTGATGTTGGTCCAAGAGCAGACCGATCGACACTGAACCCACGATCTGTGAAATCCAGTAGATGAGATTGTTTAGCGACCGGGCACGGATGTTAAATAGAGCGGCGTTGTAGTCATTGAACTCTTAAATTACAGAGACGACTTGAGTTGTAACAGAAGTAACACGAGATGAAAGTTCAACTTACGCCATGTGTAAAACCAATTACTGGCAAAAAACATAGGGAAAAGGAGTACGATGAGAGGATCAGTACGCAGTGCGATGTAAAGGCCATATATTTCGGTCTTCCACGATGGCTGACGGGGCATCGTCACCTTGGTGCCATCGGTGCGAATCATTTTTTCGGGATTCGCCATGAAAAGAGGAATGAGAGATCCCATTCCTGTAAGAATCATAAAACCGATCTATTGCAACACGATCAGCGATGCCCACAAAGTATGAGAGGAGACACCCACATATGTGCCGTTAGAGACTGATGCGGATGGTTGTGAGACAATCGTGAAAGCACACAAGCAACAACCTGGGCGCACCTCGGTTCGCCTAACAAGAAACGAGAAAGTGATTGTTAAAACGTTAAAGGGCGGAAGCGTGGGAGAAGACGCACCTCTGAATGAAAATTCTGACCCAGGGAGACAGAGGCACCAACGACTCCACCCAAATTAAAGATGGACCAAAAGATGCCAATTGATTTGCCCTTTTGATCCTCAGTGGGGTATGCAAGCATGAGGGATCCCTGCGCTGTCCAGAGCAAACCGGCACACATGCCGAGTACAGCTCCTGCCGCAATAACGAAACCGCCGGCATTGTCGTGAATGTTGACGACGCTAAAAACTGCGATCAGGAGAATTCGACAAAGAGGCGCAAATGGGCGCTTACAGATATGACCCAATGTAGAGGGCGTACCCCGAACTTCCTAAAAGGAGAGTCATTCGGGGGCCAAGGACGTTATTGATGGAACTGAGGCAGGTTAGCTCGTACGGGACGAAAGGACGGATATACAGACCCAGCGAAAAATGCAGCTACAGCAAAGGTGGCATACAATGTAGAATTGGCGTTGGCGCTGGTGGTGCTGTCGACTTGGCCTCCGGCGCCAAGACCATTGAGTGCATTGAAGAGACCAGGACACATAAAACAGACAAAGCCGAGGAGCACGACCTGCGTGTATGGGTGATAAAATAAGCCCCTCAGACCGGTGGGACAGGCGTATATGTCGGGGAAATGTGGGGTGATGTCCTCGGCGAAGCTAGATCCGCTGGGATAGCCACCGAGGGCTGGACTAGACGACGGATAATACTCGGCGAGGGCATTATCTGGAGCAGAGTCGTGAGGGGGCTTTTCAGCTAGGTTGGCCGACATGGGACTCGGCCCCAGATGAGGTTGGGAGAAGGGAGAGGGTGTGAGTAGGACGCCAATAGGCGAATCATGGAGTGGACCTAGAGTGGGACTAATAAGGCCCAGGGAATTGCAAAGCCGGACATAACTTAACGGCCGTGTTGAAACCGTGGCGTGTCAGTTGTCAACTTATAATATTATTTATTTATTTGTAGAAGTGAGCTCGCAACTCCCTTATCAATTTTTTTTTTCAGGCGTAATATCATATCATCATTATACCTATCAACGACGCTCAACGACTGCTGACAAATACTACTATAGGTGAAAACAACCCTCCACCCCCACAAACACGACAGTTGCACAGGTTCAGATCAAATCAACGATCGGTTGTCGAAAAGTAAACAGAACAGAAAAATAGGGCTCTATTCATGTGACGCGATCTGCTAGCCTACAGCAAGCGCTTAGTCTGATGTCGCTGTAGCCACACGATCGCGTAGGCCTTCCGCTGTAACGGTGTCGTTCGAAGAAGAATTACGGCTAGAATGCGTGCGGTGACTAAGATTGGTGAGAACAGGCCTCAATATAGTGTGGTAAGCCGTCTGTGCACCCTGCAAGCCGTCAAGACGTCCGTCAGTCTCTGAAAGAATGAAATGCAATCAGAGCAAGAACACTCACGCGAAAAGCCGGCAGCTGCAGCCAAAGGATGAACAGTGTCTTGAAGGAGAAATACCACGGGAAATAGTAAAGCAGAGCACGAAGGGCAAAGCCCTCTGCAAAATTGAAAAAGCCGAAAATAACCCAATACGTGAGCCACTGCACATCATCACTGTGGCCGGGTGATTCCAGGGCTTTGAAAGACAGGTAGGCAGGAAGACCCCACCCAATGAGGTTGGAGACGGGTGCAGCGAGGGCATTGACGAAATGAAGGAGAGTGAGAAGGGCAACAGCTCCAATGAAGGCGTATGCCTTCGGAACTTGAGTACGTTGCTCCATGTTTACAAGGACGGGATATTTGGAGAGCTGCACGTCGAGCAAAGTCGTCGATCACGAGTTCAGGTCGAAATATTTATGAGACACAAAACACACACACCTCCTTATCCAATTGAGCGACATAATAGTTTGCCTTCGCCTGGGCCTGTTGGAAAGCGGGGTGTTGCTGAACTTTTTGCTGGGCAGACGACATCTAATGGGTCAGAGACGATATTAGTGAGAAACTGCCAAATTGCAATACAAAACGGAAAAAAAGAGACAGAGACAGAGACAGAGGAGTGAATGGCGAGTACTCACGATGTGGATTTGTGTGTGCAGAAGGCTGGAGGGGGATCGTGGACGTTGAGAGCAAGAGAGGAGTGCGAAAGGGAGCAGGTTGATATGGCGTTGATGACACGTGTTTGACATCGCTGCTGCCGTGGCACTCCGACTTACGTCAGTGTGGACCGGCTCACTCCCAGACTTGGCCTCTTAAAAGTACTTTGGGGCAACCAGCTATGTCTGAATACCCTTCGGCGTCGTATGCGACAGTAAAGGTGTGTACTTTCTCAATTCTTTTTCTGTCCCAGTCTGTCATATTCCTCCAGCACCTCCACAAAATTGTGCCAGCATTCACTCCTCAAGTGCCAGTTGGCCTCCTCTCTTACCTCGCGTTCATTCTTCTCACTACAACCTTCGGCCTTGCATTTTATTTCACTACGTATGCAATCGCATATCCTAATCACACCACCGTTTCTAATCACAACATTTCATAGCCTCTCAAAATCGACCATTTCTACACGTGAGATTTTGGTGGCGACCGTAGCAAGTGCACTTGGTGGTTTTGGCATTGTGGTACTGTTCTGCTCAGTGGGTGTTTATGTATAGCACAGGACAGCACCCCAGATGTGACCCATTCATCGGGGACGGGGAGATGGGCACTAGGGTTAATTATTTATCCGCCACCCGTACTTGCAGCTAACGCACTGAATCGATGGAAATTGAATTGAGAACCAGCCAACCAAGGAAGCGTTGATAGAAGTACATACGGTATACAATACAGTAGACCCTTCATCGGCACTGCGCATCTAACGGATCTGGGTTGAGTCTTCGCAACTGCCAGAATGACAACGGACACGAACCTGAATGTTCTGTGAGTAGGCCTCTGTGTGGCCGCATTCGGGACATATCTCGGTGACCTGGACAACGTGGACCTTTATAATCACATGCAAGAAAAGGTGTCGTTGGATACCTTCAATAACGCGTCTGAACCTTCATGAACCTTGGTCTTGGTCTTACGCTTCTGCCTCAGGGAAGATGGGAAAGCATCCGGGTGTGAATGGGTCGTAATCTTGCTATTTTCATAAGCTGTGCAGAAGAATTGCATCGAATAGATACGTTGAAATGCGTAAGGGGAACGCACAGCTCGCTAGCTCAACACGGCCACATTGTTCACACTTAACGTCCTGCTCGTCTCCAAGTGGGAGATCGAGGAGTGTGCCGCAATCTGGGCAAAAAAGTAACGAGCCTGGTCATCGAAAATTATCGCCGAAAAGGCCGGATTCATATACAGATCACGCACCAATTTTGTGGGCAAGCGCAGGCATATTCTTGGTGTGCGTGCTGACAGCGTTCCAGTCCCTCTTCTGTAGTAAGGCCTGACTTCTTGATTTCCGGGTCTAAACTTGGTTTGGGAGAGTGTCACCTCATCTGGAAGTTGTGATGATGTCAGCAAGAAGCCTTTGTTCTTAAGTCATTAGGCAAGCAAAATGATAAGCAGACCTTAGCGTGTTGTATGTGGCCATGACTTGAGGCCAGGATAGTATGGGATCCAAGTCTGAGATGCAGTATTGTATCTCCAACTCTAAACATATTTGTCATTACTGGGCCGTATATAATGGCAGCCGTCAGCTGTCTGACTCTCGGTGGCAATCGCGAACAACATGAATCGCATTGCTTGAGCTTGCACGAACCTGGTGTGGGAATACCGGCTGTAATAATTTGGACTCCGTAATTTTTTTACAGTGTCTTTCTTGTGCTGTGCGAACGGGTCAAGTAAGCAGCTCCAAGTAACATGACCACGACTCCAATGTTATGTTCTACTAGTGATTATAAGTACAGCGCGGGTATCAGAGATGCGTGATCGACATGGCAACCAATGCGTAGGCTATCATGGCGGGAGGCGATACAATACAATAAGACCAGAAAAGGGTACGACTTAGAAGTCGTTCGAACGCATTACTAGTGTCATGTGCGATCTGTAGACGAGAATCATATTTAATGATCACAATGACAGATAGCATAACAGAAGCATACCTGGACCAATGACACGGCAGGAGGAGATGCCAGCAGAAGCACATGACAGAGGATAAAAACAGGACTGGCGTGGTAGGGTGTTGTGAGTACGACGATACCATGATTAGTGATGAGTGCGTACTCTTTCAACACACCCGGGGACCCATGGAGGACGCCACATACCACGAGTGGAAGGAGTAATATGGGTGTGACAAACATACGAGCAAATATTGCCACGAAGATAGTCCTCGCCTCGCCTCTATTTACGCATCGTGGTGCATGGTGTCGCAACGGGCCGATGTCTCTCATCCGACGCCTGATGCCAAAAACGTTGTAAAAACCATTCACAAGCGACATCCGCTGCCGCCCAACTCTGAGCCCGCCACACAGGCTTTGTTCGGTCTTTTCTGCGGGCCTGTAGAAATATGCGCCGAGAACGATGAGTGTGATGGGGATTGAACAGTCGCCTGCTTGAGCAATGGCACTGCGAACGGGGCGTAGATACGCGTTGATCCCGTGTTGGAGGGGCTGGACTAACGCAACCACTATAGATATCAGCGAGGCCCAGAGAGGGGGTGACATGAAATCATTCATTGTCCTCCAACCCACGCCACATGCATGGATCACACGCTGCGTGAATGTAGGCGGCGGAAGAGACCACAACACATCAGAATCTACTAATACTAGTCTGTTTTTCTTCAGGAACAGAGCTAGCTTCGAGATCAGAAGACTGATGTGTCCTCAGAGCGTAGGGCAAAAGAGGTACCGAGTCCCTGCAGTTTGCGGCACACTGAGCCGAGTCGAGCTGGTCCCCCTTGCCCCGGGTAGTCGTGGTTTGAATATCCGTTAGCTGATCACGTCCCTGGCCACCATTGCAGATCTCACAGATACCCTCACGCGAACATTCCTCCGCATGTGCGGTGTCCTCATCCGATAAGCCAACTTCAGCGTCGAGCCTTGTATTGTGTTCGATCTCATCCAGCGAGACTGCTTTGGAAAGAATATGAGCCCCGTAGCTCCAGCGGAGCTAATATTGCTTGCAATGAGGTACGATACAACACGCAGTAGAGTGCGCTCACAAACTGCCCAATTGTACCACAAAGCAATAGATATGTAAATGCACGTCCGACTATCGCATCGACGGTATCATCTTTCCCCCACTCAAGCCCTGGCATTGAAACGGCGAGTGATTGGAGAAGCGCAACTGGAAGAGAATTCGAGTTCATAATCATGGCAGCAGCCATGGCAAAATTCCTACACAAAGTTTTGTTTAACGACCAATGGCCAAGAGGGAAGTGATTGGAAACAAGCATGCCTTTGTGGGCGACTAAGTCGGAAAACAGGAGCAAGAAGCCACGCCACTGCTAAGGAAACGCCGCTGACAAGCATAAAAAATACAGGGATGATCCATAGTTCCTTGAACTTTTCTGTGACATGTGGGCGTTGGGTTCGTCGGATGGGAGCCTAACTCACCCAATGAAAGGGAAAAGGCAACTCGGGAGAAAAGGAGACACGGAGTGAGGAAATTCATGTTCACGATATTCAGTTGCTGTTTAACGCTGTAAGTGAGCATAACAGATAGGGTCCAGTAGTTATAGTAAAATTTGCCTTTTGCATTGACTTGGCCAGCATACCTCGCCAAGTTAGAACATAACCGGCGATGCACACCAGAATAACCTGGATGATGGACTTGTGGATTGATGGACGAACGAACGTAAGCGTGGACAATGAACGGAAAACCTGGGAAGTTGGAAAAGCTTACGGCGGTGACAGTCCAGAAGAGCGGCCATATGGGTGCATGTTCATTGATGGAAGGGGACATCACAGCAAGACCTGGAAAAGGAGTCCAACCTGATGAAAGCACGCCCAAAGCCTTTAAAAAGAGGGTGCCGTTGACCACTAGATACGCCAGTACTATATCTGTCCATGGAGAATGGAGGACAAGCTTAGTTAGTGTTATCTCGTTGCTAGTTTTTACAGGACCCGTACAGTGGCGGCTCCCGTAAGATGGCACCACCACAGGGGTTTCATGGGCGTCGAGTGGGCGCGGTGGCGTGAATGGCGTGAATATGCTTGTTTTTTAGACTAGATCTAGATTTGTATCCGTGGTTGTACCTGAACACGAACAACAGTGAGTTGAACATCTGAAACAAAAGGTTCTTTGTACTTGGCCTTTATGCCTCAGGCTTAAATTATCGGTGCTCCATGTTCCTCCAAAGCTCAGGCTCAGATTATTCTCCCTCTATTCCTTCTTCCACATTCGCGCCGACGTGCCACAAACTCTGAAGCTTGAAGCTTGGTCTCACAAATTCCGAATCATTGATGGCTAGTTACTACATAGATCCGGGGAGATGCTTCGAGGTTCCTTTCTTCATTCCCCTCTCAGACAGGAACGCAATGGCCGCACGCCTTGCAAATATCCGTCTGATCATGAGAAACGCACGGGAGAGGCAATCTCTCTCCTGTGCTGAACACCGACGAAAACACTCTACCCGACCTGCCCGATATCGCCATAAGGCCAAGGCCATCACGGATGGTGGACGTCTCAAGCACTTCGTCGGCAATCTCACTGAGCAGTATTTTGATTACCTAAAATTCCACCAGGAGTGTTCGCACGATATATCCTCCCTTACAATCCAAGTTCCTCCATTGTGTTCGCCTCTGAATCTACCACCACCTCCTTTATTGTACGTGGTCTCCCCTTTCATTTGCTGTAACTGTTTTGATCAATTCCATCCAGTGGTCCTCCAAGGCAAGGTGACTTCAATGCAATCATTAGGAACAATCTCTCTTGGTCGCAGTTCGCTGCTCCGGCCCCTGCAGGATGGCGAGAGCAGTGTCTCTACGACCAACAGTGGGAACTTGGAGTGGAAAACCGCGCCTGGCATGTCTTCTCAGAGGAGGAGCGACAGACTGAGTATGCCGCTATGGAGTCGCAGCGACGTCATGTCGAGGCCTGGCTCAGAACGGACACTAGAATTCCTCCCCCGCTTCAACGGAAACACCCCATCCCCCTCCCTCCAGTCACCCCGTCACCTCTATTGAACCGGCTCTCCTGCGATCAAAGCGGGGGGGTGAAAGGCGACAGTAGGGCGCGTTGTGAAAATTCGCTCACTGATGGTATGCGACCAGGTTTTCTTGCCTTCCTAAGTCGAAGTTGACAGCCTGATAACAGTACAGCCACAATCACAATTTCCGACAGAATACCCAAAGCAGCGTCTTTCACCAACGTGGCAACCACGGCGCCGTCCTTTGTTACGCGTCATGATTCCTGGTTCGGGTCATTCCAAACCTTGGCTTTCTGGTGGTCGCCATTGCAATTCGCCGCTAGTATGTATATCTGGATGGTCCGGTGTATATTCCCCTAATATGCCTCAGTCAGTGGTGGGATCACCCCGTCCATCTGTGATTCTTAATGCAAATGATGTTCGTGCCTATCTTGACGCAGTACATGGACCACACAGAGTCATACACAAGCCCGAGTTCCCTCAACTACCATATCTTCAATCCCCACAACAACTCCTTTTCTCATCCAAGTGGATGGTAGAGATTTCGGCAGAACGAATGCCGTCCAAACCCGTTGCCCACCAGAGTGCGAAAATCATCCCATTCTGGCTCTGTTTTCTGACTCGGCTGTAGTACACCCTTCTCCAGCAGCTACACTGCATATCCATCAGCCTCGAGCCGTGCACGCTCTGAAACGTGAAGCGAGTCATGATAGCATCGCTGCATCGAATGGCATCCAAAAGGTATGGCTTCCTTGTCCCTTGCAGGCACGTACCATGCCTGATCATTATCAACTGCCACTACAGAGGGCACGGCTTTCAATCTTAACATCAGCAATCGTTTCTCATGAAGCAGCCCCACGGAAAGAGCACTCGCCATATTGGTCATGATTCCCTATATCACAATCTCTACCATTACACTAGTACACAGTTTCGTCAAATTCTGATATTGTTGATCACGACCTCTGTATGTTTATTCTTTCCCGAAGGGCGACCTAGCTGGGGTGCTTTAGAAGTGTTTCTCTTCTTTCCCTGTATCCATAGAACACGTGTATTCCCACGGCAGATAGATAGAGATCTAATCGATTATCTGACAACTCTGTACTGCAATCCACCCAGTTTTTCCTGTCTCTGTCTCTGTTCGGTTCCATCAGAATATGCCAGATCCAACGACACAATCAAATTATCTACAAGTTTGCACAACACATGTCGATTTCGATTGGACCCTAGACTTCCCGAATCAGATCGTGGAAGGGTCCGCAACGCATACAATTCTAGCCCAGGAAGATGATATCAAAGAAGTAATGTACAGAGCTATCCGATACATCTGATGTCATCGGATCATATTGACAAGTTGCTATCAAAAGTTTTGACACATCCGAACTGGAAATTAACAAGGTTCTGGTGGAGGAACGCGAAGTTGAAGTAGGTTGTTAGCTAGACATTTAATCCAGACTCACCCTAGAGTGACCAAGTTCTCTCTTGGTGCAATGCATCAAGTTATGGGTTCGGCACTAAAAATTCCTTTAAACCGGGAAACTCGGGCAGGTTCCATAATGAAGACCACGATATTCTACAGGACAACTAAAGAGAGCACGGCACTTCAGTGGCTAGCTAAGGAGTGAGTTCAGCCTGACTTCTCATTCTATATAAGGATATTCCTAAGGTACACCCCTCAGACAGACGCAAGGAAAGCAATTCCCGTATCTTTTCAGTCAGTGTCAACCAATATATGCCCGAGCTTTGGCACCATTACAGGGTAGGACCTACTCTGACATGAACTTGTTTGACGGATTCATATCATATGCAGATACTCCCTCATTGAAAATTGTACGACGTTCGTAGAATGTGATGTGCCCTCTGACTTGTTCCCAGACGTACAAAGCAAGGGTCGCGTCTGTACTGCCAGTTTTACTGTCGGCTATTCGTGTGTCGCCTCCCTCTGAGGGTCCAGCTCACGATGGAAAGACCATCGGGAAAGATACCGTGAGCTACGTATACGAGCAGGTATGGATAACGCTCTCATCCTGAGCCTGAATCCTGGGGTTGACTCCAGTAAATAGTCTGTCGGGATCCCATCCTATCTAATCGCTATAGCTAGCGGGAATCTCCGCTACAAGCCCTTTCCGGCGATTGAAGGCAGGACTTGGAAAAGCGGCGTTTGGGCAGAGCCGGAGTTACTAGACGCATGCTACTGGGAATTTAGTGAGGACACTGGAAGGTCGCCATCTCATTCTACCTTGCTCGGCGCACGATTGAAGCCTCACCTATGGCCAGGTTCCTCGCCAAAGAAGAGGATGTTGTGGGTCCCTATAAATTTGGAGTTTATGACGTCTTGGTCCTTCCACCATCTTTCCCATATGGAGGTATGGTGAGTAGCCTGAAACCCCTTCCCCCAGGTTTGGCAACTCTCTTTGATGGATTGAAAAGGAAAACGCCTGTCTTTCCTTCTTGACGCCCAGTACGTTATCTTTGGAAGCGTCGTATTAATATCTGACCAGCGCTCAGCACTTCTCGCTGGGGACCGGACGCTGGTTGACGTTGTTGTACATGAGTTGACCCACTCTTGGTTCGGGAACGGCATCACGTACGATCTCTTTCACGATGCTACACATATGAGACCAGAGCATCTCACGCTCATGCAGTCATGCCGAAGCGACCCACTTCTGGCTCAACGAGGGTTGGACAACATACGTCGAACGCATGCTCCAACAATTTCTTCACTCTCCTGCTGAGCGTGGGTTCCAATATGTCATTGGTTCTACGGCCCTCAACGAGGCATTGGCCGAATACGTGGATAGGCCAAAATATCAGCGTTTGGTCATCGATTTTGAGCCTGGCGAAGACCCCGATGACGCATACAGCAGCATCCCGTATGAGAAGGGCTCTAACTTCCTTTTATACCTGGGTTTGTTATTTTCGTCACCGTCGTACAACGTTCGTATCTCATCAGTTTCCAGAAACGACTCTCGGCGGCTTGGACGTCTTCTTGCCGTATATCCGAGACTACGTCACGACGTTCCAAGGAATGAGCATTACGACGTGGGATTGGAAAGCGCATCTATACGCGTACTTTGAGAAACATGGCGGCAAAGAAAAGCTGGACGCGCTGAACAGCGTTGACTGGGACGTGAGCTCGGATGCGTTCAGACACCTTTTGCACTGATTGATCGATCCGTTCACAGGCTTGGTTTTATGGCGAGGGTATGAAGCTGCCAGTAGAACCGTCCTATGACACGACCCTTGCTGAGTCTGCCTGTCGACTCGCAGCGCGATGGGACGCATCACGCTCCATCGTTGATATCACTAAACTAGATTTTGTCGCATCCGACGTGGAGAACTACAACTCAAATCAAAAAGGTGAGGTCTCCACACACCTTCTCCCTTTAGTTTTGTTAACCTCTTACAGTTGTGTTCCTCGAACGCCTCAGAACATACTCCGCTCTACCTCCCACTCACATACAGCACCTAGGCGCGCTCTATGAGGTGGCTACTTCCTCGAACGCAGAAATCCGCCTGCGATTCTACAATCTCGCGCTCAAGGATCCAAAGTCGTCGGCAGCGACCGACTTTGTGGCCAACGCGCTCAAATGGGTGACCGGACGTGATGGCACAGGTGTAATCAAGGGTCGTATGAAGTTCTGCCGTCCGACGTTCCGTGCGGCGAGTAGAGTTGATTCCGCCCTCGCGAAAGAATACTATAATCTTTCGAAGGAAGAATTCCACCCAATTGCACGGAAATTGATTGAGAAGGTGGGCCGGAGTCAAGAAGTACTTCACTGCATTAATTACTGACAATTCTGAAGGACCTTGCGTCTAAGTAGATAGCATTTCATCCAGAGAAACAGATTGTAAGTTGAGTAAGTCGAAGCCGAGTCCATAACGGCCAGAAAGTTGCTGCTGTGTTAGCATTGGGTGAAATTTCTGACGGCTGGCCAGCGCAGCGCAGTCACCCGGATCCATTTCTATGCATGGCTAATAAAGTCTTTCTCGGATTTGGTTCCTAAGTATGCTGCGTTATCAACAAAAGGGTGTTAATAGAACTTCTCGGTAACTTCTACTTAAAACTGCCCCAGATGTCCCCAAACACATCATCCTTCTTATTGGGTTGTGTGCTACTTGCAGGCGTCGATGTTCCAAGGTGGTCAAGATTTGCACCCGTAGAATTACCAGTGGACCCTCCCCAGATATCGCTTCCGGAACCAAGTAGCGAGGGCTGCTGTGTGGCATTCGCACCCCATACATTCGGCTGCATAGGAGGAACAGGGTTGCTCCAGTTGTGACCGACGTTCCAATCTGTAGTAGACGATGCACCGGTGGTATTGCCGAACGGGGGAAGCTGCTGGGGCTGGGGTTGAGCCACTGGTGCTTGCGTCCAAGGTGAAGGTGCGACTGGCGCGGAGAAAAGTGAAAGAATGTCTTGCTTGGTATCTTTTTTGGGTGCATCTGCTGTCGTCGGCGTCGTGTTTACAGGTGGTGCGTGAAAATCGAGCGAGAAGAGGTCATTTTCTATTGCGGGGGCTGCGGCTGCGGGAAGGGAAGTGGTCGGAGTAACTTGAGTGGGCAATGGTTGGGGAGTCGCCTGGCCCCGCGCGTACTGCGCAGAGAGTAACTGGTGTGGCTGTGAATGTCGAGTAGTAACCACCGGTGTGACAGTTGGAGCTGAGGGCTGACGAAGAGGATTCTGCTGGTTTGTGCGTAGGGACCTTAGATCTGGGGGAGGGGCCGGCGAAGGTTCTGAGATAGCTCCCGTCGTCGTCGGGCCACCTTCGAGGGTGCTAGGATCTGAAGGAGGGGGGCCGTCAAGGGCCCAGCGACGCGATTCATATTTGGATCGGATGAAAGAATCTATTTTGCTGAGGTTGGTAATTATTTTCAGATAGTGAACGTACTACGGTCGAAGACATGGACTCACTGGTCAGGTGGGACATGCCCAGGTTTGAGATGAGCCTCCCAGTAAAGATTAGCAAGACGATTTCCCCATTTTTGTATATTCTATCTTCCATGTTCATGAGGCGAGACGGGCTGAGGAGACGCAACACGTACATCCATTTGCTCAGGTGTCCACGCGTCAAGATCGATGGACTTGACCTTACTGATATGGGTGCCCATTCCCCGGTGAATACCAGAGCAGCGAATACACAAGAAAACACCACTGATGCAACACATGAGATTATTGAAAAAATGAGGAATGTAAGAAAACGCACATATTCCATGAGGCCCAACGAGGATCTGGGCATCTCGACGTAAGAGCAAGCCAATTGACCAAAAAAAATGGACATACCATTGTGCTTGCAATCTGCACAGACTTTATTTTCTGGGCGTTTCACGAGCTCCCTAAGCGTGCGGGCATGTCGTTCTATTGTAGCCTTGTCCTGGGGAGACATCTTGTGGAAATTTCGCGGGCAGATGGGCGTCAGAGTACAGGGCGGAAACAACCCCGTGACCCGTGACCTGGGCTGCCTGCGGGTACGCGAGCCGCCCCAGCCAGCCCAGCTAATATCTCATGTCCGCCGCAGCGAAGGCAGAAGCTCGAAGAAAAGCTATTCTCAGCAGGGGTTCCGACCGCCTTTCGAGGCTGACTGAGTCGGCAAGGGGAAGCGATGGTCCCCAATTCGCTCAAACTGGTGAGTGTCACTGACCCGTCGACAGGCCAGCCATTCACCACACCAGCAGACCCACCGCCACCTTATTCCTCACCCAGAGAGGATCTTGCTAATTTCATCGGCGACGACCCGCTTCCAGCTCCCCCAGTCCCTGCTCAGCCCTCCCGTCGTCCACCTGGTCCGCGTGCATCTCCCTTTGACACCTCAGAGCAGGCCAGCACACCACCAGGCCCTTCCGCCTGGTCGAACGACCAGCGACAACAAGTCCTGCAAGCTCTTCTTAGCAGCGCACCGTACAACGAACCGCGCCCTGTTGGCGTAAATGCCCCAGGCATACCAGGCACTGAGCCCGAGGACCCGATCCTTGCATTACTCTCCAACATGGGTGTAGGCGAAGGCATGTTCCAGGGTGCGGCAGGTGTATCCCAGTCTCAAATAGAGAAAGAGAAACCGAAAACACCCATTCAAAAGTTATTGCCACTTTTACACCTCATCTCTGTGTGGACCCTGGTGGCGTTCTTCATTTTCTGGCAGGAGCCCGAATCATTTCGAGCCAAGCATTCTGCTATTGTTCCTTCGGGCGGCGTGTTGAGTCGATGGGCCCGACTGGCCAGTGGTCCTGCAGAGCAGAGCTCATGGAGTATTGAGCCAGTTGTGAGTCCTTGGCCGGTCGCTGGTGCCCCCTTCATGCTGACATGACCTCCACTGCAGCCTTTTTTCTGGGCATTTGTTTCGTTGGAGCTTGCATTGCACTCGATGCGCATAATTTTTGGTTTTGTGTGTCCTCTATCCTAAAATATTCGCATCTTCTAAGTGCGTTTTGCAGGACTCAACACGGCTACCAATGCTTCTCTCGCTTGCTCTCCTTCATCTCCCCCAGCCCCTGCCTTCCGTGTTATTGTACTGCTCGAGATATTTGCGATTGATTGGGACATTAGCTGATGATCTCGCAGCCGTTGTGGTTGCAATCGGCCTGTTTGTTGGTGCATCTGGCTTTTACGAAAATTGGTCTCTTCCTTGAATGACCTCTACCGTGTATATCGGTGTAGAATGCTCATCTGAATGGTAAAATTTGGTGCAAAACCCAATATAATTATAATGAGAAGTGCGAAGGAGAGTTCAAGCCGACGCAAGAGCACGCGAAGGACTACGGAAGTACAGCAGCAGCACCAGTTGTGGGCCTTGGTGTTGGAGGGACACAGCTTTCTGGTGGCCCATCGACGATAGGGAGCCCAGCCTGCAGTCGCTCGGTCTTCCAGCGCGTCCAGCTATTGCCACCTGCTGTATCCATGAGCTCTTGAAAGATCTTTGAAGACCATTTGTTATAAAGATTAAAGGTTTGTTTTCGTCCATCAGCTACGTGTAGAGGTGAGATATAAGGCCTTAAGGGTAGTATTTAGTGGTATATGAATGGTGACGCACAGAACTCTAATACAAGCTCAGGGTGCCAAGTCTCATCCTTTGTTTTTAGAAGTTTGTTGACCCGAATGTCAATCTTTGGATTTGCATATCGTATTCTAGGTAGGTCTTCTTTCAGAAAATGCCTATGCGAAACGATGGGCGGTCAACTTTAAACTTTGTGCTAGCATTGATTGACCTACCGCGCACCGAAATGGTCATTGCGTTGTGCAAGGGTGAGGACGATGCTTCTAACTGCAACTAAGTTCGGCCGCGGTGCCTTGTTCAGGTTGTGCAGAAGATTGGAGAGGCGCGAAGGCCCAGGAAGCGGCTTGGGCATCGTTGGGGCTCAGACGCGGAGGTGACGGGTCGGTAGACGGGGTGGTGGTTTGTTTGACCTTGTTGAATCCTCCGATCGTTCCGCTCCGCTCCGTTCCGTCCACCCACTCTCTTCGCCTTCGCCCCAGCATACGAATCGAATATGAGTGAAATTGATACGCTAGTTCGGCGTCGTTCTCGCCGTAGTACTGCGGGTAACCGGTGTGTAGCTACCCCCCTCTTTTTGAAAATTCTATGAACGCATCCCACAGCATGGAGGCGGCTCTCGCAGAGCTCAGCATAGAAGACGTGAAGGATGAAGTGGACGACAAGGACTTCATCGTTGTTAGGGGTCAGTTTCATACTACCGTTCCTCAGCTTCTATAATACATTTAAGCAGATGAGGAGGACGTGTTCGAGTCTGACTTTGAAAGCACGGACGAGGAGGCCGAGGTGGCGCAGCAAGCCGCTGACACTGGGGAAAGACTGGTAAAGGTCGAAGAACGTAAGGAAAAGAAGGTGAATTCCTCTCTTGCCTCTTCAATCTGTTGACTTATTATTCACTGCAGGCGGCGAAAAGTCGTGTCGAGAGAGCTGTTGCTGTTGCCCATGCCCGTCAGAAGGTGACCTTCAACCCAGAAATATATGATGATGCAACAGAAGAGACCTCTTCTATGGCGGCAAAGAAGAAGCGCCGTGTGTCCCTCGGTCTCGCAATCGATGCGGAGACTGGTGAAGTTATCAATAACGCGCAGCGTCAAAGCCGGCGCTTGCACACTATTCTAAACACGAGCGCAACTGCTCAAAGAATGAAGAAAGATGCTGAGGACAAGAAGGTATGTTTCTCTCGTTATGTTTGCGGGATATGGATTCATCCATGACTATCATGACGTCAAGTCAATTCCGAAAAAGTTAAAGTTCAAGGTGCGTGCGCCAACGCAGGACGAACTCATTGCGCGGGCATTGGACATGGAAGAGGGAAATATTGTTGAGCATAGGAACTACCTTTTTGTCGAGGAAGAAAAAAGAAAGCGGGCACATGCCGTTCGGACAGCCATCTCCGGCTCACTTCTGAGATGGGTCAGTCGTCGTGAGACGATTTCAGTGCCAGTTGAGACAAAAATCCTCCCTGGTATGTTGAGATTGCTTCGTTTCTAAATATCTCTTAATACTCGTGTTGGAAGATCGGGAAACTGGCTCCTCAAACCCAGCACCCAGGGATTTAGGTGCAGAATTAGGCCCTTCACAACTCTCAGATGCCGTAGATCCATCACTGCCGGCCCAGCTACCCAAGCCCCACATGGAAACTGTATCAAAGAATTACGTGATTCATGAGACCTCTCAGGACGAATCAACAACGCGGCCTCCCTGGAAAGATACCATGGCGGCGATGTTTGGTGATCATGTAAAATGGGAAGATGTCAGAGCATACGTGAGCAGAGGGCGACCCATGTGTGAGTTGTATCCTTTTATTCCTCGCATTTATAGCCCACTGAGGAATGATCCGCCCAGCTCGACCTGTACAGCTATGTCCTGTGACGGGCCGCCCAGCACGCTACCTCGATCCCCGTACCAATCTGCCATATGCGTCACCAGCGGCCTATCGAACACTGACCATGATTCTGAACCACGAATATGTCTGGAGCCATTCTCTGGGATGCTATGTTACCCCGCCAGAGAAGTCTATCCTATCCACGAAGCCTGATAGACCTGCAGGAGTTGACGGTAGTTAGGGCGTTTGTGAGAGTATCGCGCTACCAATAGCCATCGTGGCGTGGGTCCTGCACTCCCTTGCTCAGCACTACATCGTTCGATTTCGATTGGCTCTTGATAAAAGCGGGAAGGTTGGAGATGGAACAACATCGTTCTCCTATGTCTTGCTGCCACAATGAGCAGGCTTTGATGCCCTGTACTCATGTTATATCTACATTCCTGACCAGACCAGATGTTGGCCCGGAGCAGGTCAGCTCGGTGACGTGGTCAGACGCGTACACACGCGCCAACAACGCGTCATCTAGAAATCGAATCGAATTAAAATAGCATTTGTCCCACCAGTCGATCCGGAATTAACTCAGTCATGCGGTCTTTATCAGACAAGGCCAGTCGACCCTGGACTGGGCAGTCTCGTACAACGTCTGTCACTCGCCCTCGTACTGGACAGTCCCGGCCGGGCACAGCGCAGGTTCCAACAACGGCTGCAACTCCACGATATGAGACTAGCTTTATCGTCGCTCTACTGGAAGGTCGCGGTGTCGCGCGTGAAGTTGGAATGGCGGCACTCGACCGCGATACTGGTCGTGTCATGTTGATCCAGGTCGTGATTTCTGCATCAGTTACATACTGAGACGCGTAGGCTGATGGCCAGACGCAGCTTGCTGACTGCCAGACATACGTGAAAACCCTTCATCAGATGCACCTCCACAACCCGGTCCTTATCCTTGTTCCGGACACCTTTCTGTCCTCAAAGGACAAAATAGGGCCGTCATCCAGAAACACGCCCAACTCGACATCCCTTCTCGTACAATGTCTGTATGATGAATTCCCCGCGGTTCCTATCGAACCTTTACTGCGCAGGTACTGGAATGAAGATGCCGGTATGCCTCGCCTGTATTCCAGTCGATCACTCTCATGTTGTGAGCCGCAAGGCCTGGAATTTGTCTCTCAACTTTGCGTCCAAGATGAAGAACGAGCAGCCACGATCATAGCCGTTTCGCGGAAGTACGCATATATGCACTTATCTCGTCATTTCCTCACGTCTCGACGTTCCCATCATCAGATATTACGCGCTGTCCGCTGCCTCTGCAGTGTTTAAATATGCAGAAATCAAGCTGAACACACAATTTGCGGCCGGATCGCTGCGCATTCGTTTCGTCCCCGTCGAGGGAACGATGATGATTGACCTAGAAACGACACGAAATCTCGAGATTGTTGACAATATGGGCAAAGCAAAGTCACCACACTCTCTCTTTGGGTATGGATTCCTGTCCTCTTCGGTTGAGAAGTTCTCAGTTTCTCTTAGTGTTCTTAATCGCTGTTCAACTGCGATGGGGAGACGACTCTTACGAGCGACTTTGTTAGCACCCGTCACAGGCATGCCTCGATGTCGATCTACCATCCTGTGCCCCTATCATTGACCTCTTTCCAGTTAGTACCGCCCTCGAGGCACGACTGGATGTTGTTGGAGGTATTCAGCGTCTGTCGATACACCTTAACCTTTTTCAATGACATTTTCAGAGTTGGTCCAATCAGAGGATAGATTTACGGAGATCAAAGATGCTCTGAAGCATCTCTGTAAAGTAGACATTGACAAACTTATTAGCTCAGTGCGTGCGAGGCTTACATCCCGTCCTCCGTCCTTTCTCAATATTGTGCAGCTGGCATCAAGCGAGACTCGTGAGACCAGTTCTGCCCGTACAGCCTCGTCATGGGTGACGCAGATGCTCAATTTGCGGGATGTTGTGCGACACCTGCCGGCGCTGGAGAAGGCTCTTGTCGGATCAAAGAGCCAGCTCCTGCGAATCATCCATGATGTGTGTCACGGAGCTCTTGCGCTTGTCCACGAGTTGAGCCGCCCTTCCAGATGCTTTCCGATGAACGTCTGGTTAAAATTGGGCAATTCGTTTCTGAGAACTTGAACGAGGATGCATCTCCTCAGAAAGTGAGATCCCTTCAGATCTGATTGAGTCATAACCAACTCCTTTTGTATCAGACAGGAATTGGTGCCATCAACGCTCGTGTATATGCCGTGAAGGTGAGTTTTGGGGCTCTGAGTGCCTGAAACCAAATTCAGGCCAACTAGGCGAATCGTAACCCTCTTCTCGACGTGGCCCGTGAGACATACAAGGAAAATGTTGCGGACATCCATGCCTTGCACCACAGCCTCAACGAGAAGCATGACCTGCACATACAGCTGGTATACCAGGAGTCGGGCTTTCTATTCGCCGTCAAGAAGGGAGATCTCGTTGAGGGAAAACTACCTTTGGGATTTATCAATCAATCTATGCAAAGGGGAAAATGGCTATTTACTAGCATGGAGCTAGTAAGTGAAGAACTTCCTCCAACCTTGATAAGCTCTAACTGTCGAATCACAGAAAAAACGCAACGCTAGAATGAAAGACGCCCTCGATGAAGCCCTCATTTTAAGCCATTCGTAATCAAACTCTTTCTTCCCATCCAACATTCCTCATTAACGCATCATAGGACTATCAAAAATCTTGTTTCAGAGATCTTGACGGATATTGGCGCCCTCTATAAAGCCTCTGAAGCAGTTGGTTCTTCCCATGCGCCTCAAGTTGTTACATAGCTGTCATCCTATTATCCAGATAGCCATGTTGGACATGTTGTGGTCCTTTACTCACGTATCTATCAGTTCGTCCAGTCCTTTTTCCCTCTGAAATTTACACTCATCATGTTCTCCACAAGTGAAGAATTATGGTGACAATCTATTCACCAAGGCATCTATTGGACCCTGATTACCTCTAGTCCGACCAGAGTTTACTGGCACGCTTGCGATCAAATCGGGACGCCACCCTATTCTAGAGAATGTGCAATCAGTGGGAATGCTAGTCCCTAACGACGTATACTGCTCCGACTGCACTGCGTTCCAAGTATTGCAGGGCCCTAAGTGAGTGACTGAATTGTCCATTGGTGATGACTTTTAACTCCCCAATCTTGGACAGCATGTCTGGTGTGTTTTCAGTCAGTGCGACTATTCATCTATTCTCACCCTACACAGGGAAAAGTACCTATCTTAGACAGATCGGATTATTGACTGTCATGGCTCAATGCGGTTGCTTTGTTCCAGCAGAGTATGCAAGTTTTCGGTGAGCCCATCTTCCGGTCATCCATACTACAACTCATCGCTCTTCTCAGTATTCATGACAATCTCCTAACGCGCCTCTCAAATGACGACGACATAGAGAAAAACTTGAGCACTTTCGCCAATGAAATGGCCTCATCCGCGATGATCCTAGGTCTTGCTTCTTCGCAGTCATTAGTTCTGATCGATGAGTTGGGTAGGGCTACATCTCCCAAAGAAGGCGTAGGTATCTCACACGCGATCGCCGAAGAACTCATCAAGCTCAAAGTGAGTTCTGGAAAAGGAGCGCTTGTGTTCTGACTCACAGCATTGCAGTGCTTCACTTTCTTCGCTACGTAAGATACTGCTTCGGACTCGGTACTATTGCATATTCAAGAAAATGCCACAGCCATTTTCGGGAACTTTCTGTTACGCTATCCCGTCAACCGAAAGTTGTTCAGTAAATGCGTCAGACTTCAAGGTCGCTGTGGATGTACTGACCTCTTTCAAGTTTGCATTTATCCGTCCAGGTAGGCGAGCTGAGATGTCATGGTCGATGCTCACACCTGGCAGAGGTCACGACTATCTAGCTCTAATATTGGCTTGGCTTTCACATACAAGTATTTAACGACTGTCTATCCTTCCGTCACAAACTGATGTTTTTCAGGATCGTGAACGGTTTGGCAGATGATGTGGAGCATTATGGTTCAATTTATCCCAATTCAAGCGGGTCTGGGGAACTAATCCTGGAAAGTCAGGCCTTCAGCTGGCACGCTTGGCGGACCTACCAAAAGACGTGCTTGTAGAAGCAGGAAAAGTCGCGCAACATCTTAGTGATGAATCAGCACAAAGAGATGAAAACAGCGAGTCCAGCAAAGTTGCACGAAGGCGAAAGGCTGTTTTAAAGGTACGCTACTTTGTTTCGTATTTGCGTCGCTAGTATCTCTATCTCTGATATCTGGTCTGTAAGCTACGAACGACACTGACACAAGCTCTGGAGCATTCGAGGCTCCCAGAGAGTGATTTCCTGGCATATTTGATCGCTTTGCAAGAGAAATTCACAAAAGAGCTTGCCAACAATCTTCCCTGATACCTTTTGTTACTTTTCCCAAGAGGCTTCGGTGGCATATGTCCTCGCCCACGGCCGTCTCGCTTTGTGTTACTCTGTTGAACATCAAGTCATCCAAAAAGTAAACTCGCTATTGAAGGAGCACCGTTTTCTTGCCAGTGTATTTTAGGTCTAGCTATAGCCCGAAGAAATTGCAGTTTTACCATGGCACTGTACAGCGTAAATCATGAAAGGACACCAGATGTGTCGGCTCGAGTGTCGTTATTGTTCTCTGACAGGGCGCTCGATCGGCGATATATGTCGATGTCAGAACATATCGCACACTTATTAAGTATCAGCAATAGGCTTGATTGACCATAAGAACAATAAAAAAACAAGACGACATGGATGCAATCACAATTCCTGATACAGTCGATAACTTAATTTTTGCGCTCTCCGAGCACCATTCGAGACCTCTTTGTGTAAATCCCGACGTAGTCCGATCGCGCGCTTGGACAAGTCGCTCTGTGTTTGTTCGTTTGTCGCGACCAGGAGCTGGTCGATGAGCGTGTAGGGCAGCCATGTCGCCATGGTTGTTTTTGGTGGGTCCTGCGCGAGGCGCGACTCGGCCTGTCGATGACGATGACGGACGTCATGACCGTGAGAAAACGTACAGGACGGTAGAACGTACCTTGTGGATGAAGGACAAGGTGAGCTCTAGCGCCAGCTCAAGCATCTCAAAGCGCATACAAGCGCGTATGAGCCACTCTGGATGATGCTCCTATTTAGCGCATACGGTGAGCACTCCCGCACATAGCGAAGTTGGCACCGGGAATTTACCTCTAATCTATGGATCAGCCATGGAGGGGGCGTTGATGCGCTCTCCAAGCCGGTGATAGTCTCGAAGACGACTTTGGAATACCGTAAATCTGTAGTCGGTCCATCATGCCGCTCGAGTGACTGCCGCAAGTACCGCCATCCACGATCCGGCGCTGTGCCCGCCCAGGATGTTACATTATCGGTGAGCAACCAGTCGGTGGTGTCCTCCGATCTATACCACAGGTCACCAAAAAGCGGGAGGAGCAGGAAAGATGGACGCGACTCACAGAACAGCATCTGGGTTGCGACTCAGTCGCCGGCATTGCCTGGTTAGATGCGAAAACAGATCAGTCATGTCTACCTCCAGGGTACGGGCACTAGCCATCGCCAGATTGAAGCGATTGTTTTGGACCAATCGTAAGACGACAGACTCGGGAGAACGTAAAGTCGCTACTCATAATAATCAATGTTGTCAGTACCTCATCCTCAGCATAAACTGTGGGTGCCCACCGATAGCACGTAACAGCTCTGGGTCCTTTCTCACGAGATCCAACTGCGCGTTTAATAGAGTGTGCTCGGCGATTACATCTGAAAGTTTGACTATTTCCAAGTCACGCTTCCCGCTGGCGAATCTGTCTTCGGGTATATGCTTTGTAAGTTTACGGCGCTTCTGCTCTGGTTGCTTTGCCCCTTGTTGTCCTTCCGGCGCAACTGGGAGAATGACCCATGCATCTTTTTGGTCGAGCAAAGCGAGCGCATTCGAAGAGATAACCAGGGCCTCGAGCTGCTGTTCGGCCAGGGGAAAATATTGCGTGGGCTCGTTTGTATTGCTTAGCGTTGCGAGCTTTCGGGCGCGTTGATACATGGCAAGGGCAGCTGGAAGTTCCCTCAGCAAAAGTTATGTGTGAACGTAAAAAAAGAAGTCGCAAACTCACCATTCCTGTAGTCGCCACGAGTAACATACCATGTGTACAGGATTCGAGAGTAGAATGGTTGCACACGGGGATCCGCATTCCGTGCCTTAAACGACAGTGACGCCTCTACCTCATCCACGAGGCCAACAAAATTGAACGACATGAGACGCTCAATCGCATGCTCCTCGCACATTCGATAAACGAGGTGTCGAGCACATTCACGGCGCCTGCAAAGATGTGTTATTTGAAAAGAGAATGGTTCGCAAGTAGCGACTTACAACGAATCGCGCGGAGTCGACATTAGTGCCGCGTACGCATCGTCCCAGTATCCCAAGTCTGTCGTCCCCCTGATGACCGTATTCCACAAGTCGGTGGTATCCCAGTCTGGCGGCGCATTCGACAACGCCAACCGGGCAAAGTGGACATCATAATCAGTGAGGGACACGGACTTGAATAGCGCAGAGGCATGAAGGTAAAACCCAAACATCGAGTCAAAGAGCCGTCCTCCTGGCAGGACAGCTGCAAGGGCATCGGCATCCTCAAAGGATAGAGCGCTGTGCGGGCCTATCAAATGAAAGAGAGTCGGTTAACACAAGCGGTGGAGTGATAGGTGACAAACACACACCAAAACTCCCTGCCAGATTGTCTATGGCCTCGGCAGCGTCTGCATCTCTCCCCACATCCAACCACAGCCTGGCCCAAACGTATATCACTGCTGGCGTCCGTGGCAACCATTCCAAAGTCTCCCTGGCGGCATCAAGGAATCTCAGCGAGCGGAGACGTTCGCACCACAACACCTCAAGACGCGCCGCGTGTGCCGTTGACGTCGCCTGGAGCAAACCGCCCATGTCGAGGAATGCGTGGGCAGCGACGGCAAGCGGCGCGTCGACCACACCGCCCCCTATCTGCTCAAGCAAACACGGGAACAAGTCGGGTGTTGGTGCTGAGGCAGCTGCCCCGCTGCGCGACATGCCGAGGGTGCGAAGGCGGGCAGCGACTTCGTCCGTCGCATCGTCCAACGTAGTGAAAGGAGAGGCATCAAATGCAGGCTGTTCTGCGGCATAGCGCAGCATGGCAACGCCACGGAAGACGGCGAATATTTCTGCAAGCAAGCTGGGATCCCAGCCTTCCAGGTCATCTGCGAGGAAAAAGAGGAGGGCTAAAAGTGCGAGGATAAAGTCGTATCGTGCCCGCACGGAATGCGCCGCATACGCCGCCGTTAGCATGCGGGTGTGCACGGACACGTGTTGGGGGAGTAAGAGCTCTACTTCGTCTTCTTCCATCTTTACGGCGCGATCAAAGCCACCAACGAGGTCCAACACGAGGCGGGTTGCAGCCTCAAGGTCAGCCACGCTCTGCAGACGTCCGACGAGCCAGCTCTCCGCACCGTCATCTAGTGAGTCACGGAATGCGCCGCGGGCCGCAGTGTCAGCGATTATGTCTGCAAAGGGGAAGGCGATCTCTTGTTGTGTAAGATCTACCACGCGACCCTCGAGTGCTCGCATGGCGCGGGTACCCAAACGTGTGCGAAGATTCCATGCAATCTCACATGCTGCGAATTGCGGTTCAGCACCCAGATCGGCGCGGAGGTGGCGGTGCAAGCGTAAAGGCAGGTCTTCGACGGCAAGTGCGCCTGTGCGTTCGCGCTCAGCTACGAGGACTTCTCCACGGGGGCCAATACCGAGTGCAAGTGGCCAGCGTGCCGAGCGCTCCACGGCACGACAACGAGCGATAAACCCTTCCCAGTCTCGCTTGAGAGATACCCAATATTTGTCATATTGCAAGGCGCCCGTCTGCAGATCGCGAGATAAAGTGACAGTACAACCAACTACGGCAGCTATCTGTTCGCCTAGGGAGATATATGATGTGATAAGTGGCGGCGGTGGTGGTCCAGGAAGTGAGCGGCAAGCATCGGTGTATTGGTCAATGGCCGTGCGAAGTGTGTAATTGGAAAATACGCCGGGACGCATGACGGCAGAAAAAAACTTGTCCGTGAGAGAACCTGGAGAAAGTAAGAGCTCGTCAAGGTAGGCAGGGGTCAAGTCTGGCTCGTAGGGATAGAGCACGACGCGCCACCCAACGCCTTCGGGTTCGTTGGAGACGTCCCTCATGGGGATGTCAAGAATTTCAACGGCGGCCTGGCCCTGGCGGTCCCACAATGTATGAAGGTAACCGTTGATAATCACAAAGTCCTGCAAATGGGCGTGCGCACTCTCATGAGAGGCCTCAAAAGTCTCAACTAGCTGTAGATGGTCGTTCAAGGAGCTGAACAGTTGGAAAAACCCTCCGGAGGACGACGAGGAGGGTGTCGGGACGAAGACGAGGACGGAAGGACCATCATAGACAGTGATGAGTTTCTGGGGCAGAGGATCAAGAAGGATGCCAGGTTTGTTTGCTGCAGTGCTTGTACCAGGGGACTGCTCTCTAACAGATGAGGCCAAGGAGGGGAGCAATCTGGCCGAGGTGCAGCCACTCCGCGCTGTCCACAATCGGAGCGTTCTATCACGAGAAAGCGTCCAGACGTGCCCAATATCGGTGGGCTGCGGATGGCTTGCCGCAGAGATGATATGTGACCCTTCGGTAGAGCCTTGATGTAGGAACGATGTGAGTGATGCAAGGAATGTGTTGTGATGAAACAGGTTCTCTGTCCAGTGGTCTTATGATGTAAAGTGAGGAGAACGAGAAAGGAAACAGGGATGAGACGAGGACGTACCTGCGGTAGCCGCATCGCCAATAGTTTCCGCATCTAGGCGGATAAGGGATCCATTGGTGAGAGCGAGAGCAACTGAGTGTGTGCCGTGAACTTGAACGAGAGCCTGCAGAGCATCCTGCGCGTTCTTGAGATGATATTCGCGACACCAATTATTGAGCATATGGGTAGACCATAGCTGATGCGGTGATTGCAACGGTATCACGATGCGATACAGAGAAGCGCTCGACGTTACAGCAAGGATGTGTAGCTCGCGGGTCTCCCACAACACCACGGCCGGGTTCGGCAGGATGGTGTAAGGGAAGACGAAGCGGATGGGCGGGGTCTCCGTAGATAGGGAGACGAGCTCGATGATAAGGCCATTATGGATGAGCCGGAGAAGAATGGCACCAGTTTGGACCGAGTGGAAGAAAGACGCGTGTTGTGCGTGTTCCGCTGGTGGCTCATCCTCAGTCGCATGAGGCGGGAGGGGAACGTGAGATTTTGAGGTCTGGATGGATATGGCTGTTGTTTGGAAGGGAGAATAGACGTCCGACAAGTGTGTCGATATTATGACCTTGTCTGCCGCTACCGCTGCCGTCGCTGCCATCGTTCAACTGTGTGTGGTCGGGGCAACTACAAATACGTCAAAATAACGCGTTGGGCTGGGGACCGGGCCAACCGGGCCACCAGAGCCGGCAGATGGGCAATCTACTCTCTCGCATCAGGCTCCTCGTCGGCCTGTTTCGCGGACTCGGTGTAGAGTATCGCTCCATAGAACGGAGGGTACTGTCGTCGCCAGGTTTGCCGGTGAGCCATCCCACCGTGTCTCTTTGGACAGTGCCACCTGCGGAATTGCCAATTTCCACTGGCGCTGCATTTCCGTCACATGCGGATGTCGTGATCATTGGGTCTGGGATCACTAGTGCGTCCTGCGTCCGTACACTGTTGAGCAAGGGGCCCCCAGATCTCCGCATTGTGGTTCTGGAGGCGCGAGATGTATGTTCAGGCGCAACTGGCCGGTAAGGATTTGAACCTCCCAAACTCCAGATATAGTTTCATCGGCATCTTTAGGAATGGCGGGCACATTAACCCATCATTATTCCACGACTATATACAGCTCAAGTCGGAAGTTGGAATCGAATCGGCAAAGCGTATTGTTCGCTTTGGCCTCGCACATCTTCCGATCTTGCGAGAGGCCGTCGAGGCCATCGGCGCACTCGACCATTCGCAGATACGCGATGTAGAAACACTCGATGTCTATTTTGACCGCGACACGTTCGAAGAGCATGTAAAGGGGCTAGAAGTATGGAGAGCAGACATGCCTGAAGAAGCAGCCAGCTCCCGTGTCTTCATTGGCAGCGAGGCCGCAAAGGTTCTTGCTTCCCAGAATCCTCGTCGCAGGGACGATAGCGCTGAAAGCCAGACAGACGTTCCAACTGTCTGAAAAAGTGGTCGGCGTTATCGCCTATCCAGGGGGTGCCGCTCACCCCTATCGTACCGTAACGTCTGTCTTTACTGACCTCCTAAACCGATATCCAGACCAGTGAGCAGCTACCTCCTTCCGCACTTGCACCGCGCATGTTTCCGTTTCCTGCTTCTGCTGACACAGTGCTGTACGTACAGGTTCGACCTCTTCACGCAGACACCATGTACAGAAATCGCCCCTCCTTCGACCACCACGCCTTTTTACACCGTCCAGACGCCGCGCGGCGCCATAACCACCCACCACATCATCCACGCCACGAACGGGTGGGCGTCACATCTGCTTCCCGGCCTGCGCGGCAAGGTCATTCCCTTCCGCGGCCTCGTGACCGCGCAGCGTCCCGGCACGGGCCTCACAACACCAGCAGGCACCCGTGCGCACATTTTCTACCGTGCGCATCCAGGCTTCGACTACCTGACGCAGCTACCTGACCACGAAGGCAAGGGCGAGGGCGAGCTGCTCTTTGGCGGCGGCGTGGCGCATGCCGGGCGCGTCATATGGTCAGAGGTTGGCGTCACGGACGACAGTCAGTACGATCTGGACGTCGCATCGCACATCCAGGGCGCCCTGCCGGAATACTTTGGGCGCGCCAACTGGGGCCCAGAACGGGCCCCTCCCTCTGCGGAGGGGGCGGGAGGGGGCGCAGGTACTTGGCACGGTGGTCGCGTCAAGGCGCTATGGGCGGGCGTCCTCGGCTTTTCGTCTGACCTGCGGCCGTGGGTCGGGCGGGTGCCGTCTGCCATCTCGAGACGCGCGGCTCCACCGGCAACCCCTTCACTTACGGGGATGTCGAAGCAGCAGAAGGGTGCCACGCGCTCGATAGCCGCGCCGGGAGAGTGGGTCTCCGCGGGCTACAGCGGAGAAGGCATGGTGCATGCCTGGTTGTGTGCCCACGCGCTCGCCCTAATGGTCCTTGGAGTCGAAGAAGAGGAGGACGTGCGCACGTGGTTCCCTGACGAATTTCGCTTGACTGAGAAACGGTGGAAGCGGGCAACGCTTGAGCGGCTGATGGACATGCTCTAATTTAGGAACCGTGCCATGACTGATAAGTTGGTGTACCCCAGTGGACGCGGACAACCGAAAGTCGTCCGATCCAGGTCGTCTGACGTGGAATAAACTGGATTGATGCAGTACGTGTCAGATACAGCTCTCCGAATGCTCCTTTAAGTTGGCCGGCGGCCTGTAAATGCCATACAAACTTTTTTGCTATTCGTGGGCTGCTGACGGAGCGGCATGTGAAGGCCGCCAGAACAAAATTGGAGGAGCCTTGGGATGGAAGGCAGAAACCCGAGTATTTCGCACAGTCGTTAACAATAACCACGATGCTTTCTTTTAGTTCACATCGACTAAGTGTTGACGTGGAGGCGCTACTGGAGACGCTCTATACTCAACGTAGAAGGATGTTCCAATGCCAAATTTGCGGCGCTTGTGTAGCCCATTTCTTCACGAAAACTGCAACCGACCGAAGTTTGATATCGGGGATAAGCCCCATCGATCAGCGTTTCGTATTTGTTTCACCCATCAACGAGGCCTGTCAAGGGCAAGAAGCCTCGACCAGCACCGTTGTTTCACGGTGCAGTATACGTAGCGGCTTATTTATCCTCTTAACTTCCGTTTTCTCCTCGACCCATGTCCACGCGCCTCCAGCACGGTCTATGAGAAGAGAAGGACCTCTTAAAGGCTAATCGAGGCACTCTATAATCCTCTGTAGTATCTATAAATGCCGTACCTGATCGGTACAAACAAGTGATGACGGCAGAGAAAAGAACAAGAGAATGTCTGTGGGTGTGGAATGGGGGCGATATATGAGCTGGAAGCGAGCCTCTTCAAAAAAAAAATTGATGAAAATGATATTAGGCCCGTCGCACTATATATGTATCCGAAGGTTCTGCATCTCTCGAAGATGAACAGCCCGGCCCCCTACAGGTCCCTGTCTCTTGCGCTTGCGGAAAAAATGTTGAACATTCAACACTAAGGGGTTTCCAACACAAGTCGAGATGGACGAAACTCTCCTGTCCTCCAAAGTCAAATTGCAGACTATGACAGACGTGATGGATTATGGACAACGCTCAGGGATATCTTTGCATCCGTGCAGGGAGGATTTGCTTCTCTGCCGTAAACGCAAACGCCGAGAAGGTGGCGCGGAAGGTTCACTGCTCACTTGCAGGTCGAGATTAAGTTGTGCAAGTGGACACGATAGCGAGTGCTCTGGAAGAGAAAATAAAAAGAGATCGGACCCATCGCAGCTGGGCTGGGTGAGCGCAGAAATTACAAGTAAAGTACGGCGAAGGAATAGTGACTGATGGGAGATATTAACCGTCGTGATAACGGACGGTCGCCTGGCTGTGGCGTGGCGACGGTCGTCGATCGGAGTTAGTTTTTGTGCGCGGGCCCGGCTGCGAATGGCGAGAGGCGAGGAGATGAGCCCCGTCGTGCATGTTCAGTGATGTGTCTGACGGGAATAAGAGGAGCGGTGTCTGATAAAGGCTAGCTAGCTCGCCCGGGGTTGGGTTGTGAGGAGGAATGTCGGCGAGGAAGAGAACAGAGCAAGCAGCCGGTGCCGGTGCCGGTGCCGGGGCCGGGAGTGTCCGACTAGCTCAGGTTCAGCTCGCTGCCAGTTGAGTCGTCAGTCGGACCTCTTCAAAGGCGTCTGCCATCATCTCCCGCCTGCATTGCCGTCTTAATATCCGTCTGTGTGCTTGTATGTTTACCCCGACCGCTTGAACCCATCATTCTTGGCGGGGACATCTCTCTCCATCTCCATCAATTCAACCAACCAGCCGCAAAACAAACCAACCACCTTTACCTCTTTCTCTCTCTTTCTTTCTTTTCTTCATTCCCTTTCCCTCTCTCTTTCTCTCTTTCCTACCTATAGTCCATGGCAGTTCTCGTCTCTCAAGACTGGCATCCTCCCAAAGATCACACAATGGATTCCCCTGCTTCAAACCCGTCCAACGTCTCTGTCCCTCGCCAGCGCGTGTCGCCCCCCACCGATCCCTCTCCTGCACCCTCCCAGATTTCCTCTCCACCGAGCACCCATTATCCCTACCCCGTCCAGCAGCAGCAAGCCGGTTGGAATGCACACGCACAGCCCTTCTACCCCGCCGCCTTCTATCAAAATGCTCACCAACAGCCATATCCTATCCATCCCTCTCAGCAAGGTCAAGTTCCGCCCCCTGGCGCGTACTTTGATCCCAATGCCCAGTTTGCTCAATGGGCTTATCAGCAAATGATGTTCAACGCCCAACAACAGGCACATCAACTTTCCCAGCACGGCCCGCCTTCCTCTTCTCAGCGCAGCCGCTCTGCCAGTGCCAGCTCTCCTGCCGAGTATTTCGCTCAAAATCAACTTCACAACTTCAGTCCTTTCCCCTCTGGGACACCCCCTCCGCACTCATCTCAGCTACCCAATAATGGCTTTCGTTCCGGCTCTACATCCAACAACCCCGGTAGCGCCGCCCCCACCTACGATGGCTTTCATCCCTATCGCCGCCCGAATCATCGTCAGCCGTCACAACAGGCTCCAGACGGTGATTGGCGACAACAGGCCATCCAGCCCCCGTACGCACGTGCCGACGCCGCCGGTTCCACCACGTCGGTCAACTCGACCGGCAGCGCTTCCCGGCAACGCACTTCCAGTTTGCAAGGTTCCACTAATGGCACCTCGGCGTCGCCACATCACCATTCTGGCAATAACAACGCTACCGGCAGCGTTCGTAGCCGGAACGGCCCATCCTCGCAGCAACATGCTCATTCGTCCGCAAGCTCCGTTGGCCGAAATGGCAGCAATGGTCCCACGTCTCTTCCTTCTTCCAACCAATCATCTGCACGTCCTCACCACCGCAATCCTTCATCTTCATCTTCCTCTTCTTCTGTCGCTCGCGCTTCCCCGTCCGGTCCGTCGGTCTTGCATGCGCCAACCCCACGTCCGGCAAGACCTTCACCACTATCCCAGGGCATGTCAACGTCCGAGAAGCGTATGTCACGTGATGACAGCGAACTCCTCGGGCCCCTCCCAGATGGTGCTGCCATTCGTAGCGGCGGTCTCAAGGGTCGACTCCGCCGCGCCCTCTCTCTCAGCGCTACTCAGACTATTTCTGAAGAGGCAACATCCTCAGCAGGCGCATCTGGTGCCCCTTCAGAACTCCAAAGCAATGCGGCGGATACCGGTGATACCGGTTCGACGGCTACCAAGCAAGCAAAGAAAAAGCGTACAGCACTGTTCAATTCCCGGCTCAACGCATCGACGGACAACATATCCCTTTCCTCTACCATGTCCTCTGCTTCCGTGGTCATTCGCAAGCTGGGCTCAATTGGCAAGCTCGCTCGACGCAACTCCCTCGCTGGCATCACTTCCCTCTTCAAAGACAAAAAAGACCGGGATGAGGCCGACGAAAGCGGCGGAAAGAAGGGTAAAAGGAAGAAAGGCGAGAAGGGACACGCTGCCGAGGCAAGTGTCTCGCACGTCACGGCAGAGCTCGACCGTACGAGCAGCGAGTGGAGCGCCGAACTGAATGGTCTCTCCCCTGCGGCTAAGCTTGCAAGACAGCATACCCTCAAAAGCAACGCAGAGGCAGCCGCCAGAGCGCAGGCTCAAGAGGAAGCTGCGGTTGCTGCTGCTGCTGCCGCCGCCGCTGCCGAAGCAGCAGCGAGCAGTAGCTCTCCTTCCTCAGGTGCGGAGTCTCTTCCGGCAACCTGGGAGAAGAATACAACTACCGCCCGTGGAGCTCCCGGAACGGTGCACGTGAGTGAGGATGGCACGCGTGTTGTCGTCGAGGAGGACGACTCCGGCAGCGATGGTGAGAGTGAACACCCCCATGACTATTCTGCGGTGACCGAAGGGTGGGAAGATGATGACTGGAGCCACATCGACGAAGATGAGGATCTAACCATTCGTCAAGGCCTCGAGCGAACGAGCCTCGGCGATGATGAAGGCGACCATGAGCCTTGGGCAATTGGCCTTCGCCGCAGCATCGAACGTACCCGCCAACCCGCCAAAGGAATCCTAAAAAGTATGTCCCTTAATCGGTCGTCCGGGCACTCATGCTGAACACGGCCATGCCGGATCATAGATGCAGATAATTACGACCAACATTCTTTTATGGATACACCCGCAAACTATAGCCGTCATCGCTCCAACTCATACAACTCACATCCCGCCGCCAAGGCGCACGAACTCGGTCCCCTTGCCCGCATCCCATCACCCAACCCAGATCATATCGACGGTCTACGCCATCCCGCAGCCTCACCCGGCACGTCGGTCTTCCTTCCAGCGCTTTCGTTTGAAGATGACGAAGGATTGCGGCCGTCTTCAGAAAGAACGCTCTTCAACCACCCGAACCTCAACTCGAGTGCGCCGGTGCTGAGTACGATGGTTTCCTCTCCCCCAACGCTTTCTCATCGCTCTGCAACGACGCCGGTGAAACGACTCGCGTTTGCAAATAATTTGAGTGTGTACGACACGTTTGCTTCGAGCGTGTACGACCGTCGCAGTGAGCCGGCCACATGGAGTAGACTCACACCTGCGCTCGCTCAGAGGATTAAGGAGGAACTGAACTCGTTCAAGATGGAAGAAATGGAAGTACATGCTGCTAGCCGGATTCAGTACGCCCTCCCCAACTTAGTTCAGTTAGCTGACAGCTCACATCATCTCGCCCAGTACCCAATTCTTTGTCTGATAAGGCTGCCCAGCTTAAAGTTCTCGTTAATTTTCTTTTTCTCCTCATAAAGACATCGCTGTTCGTGCACGATCTGTCCCGACTTCACCGTCACGCCTGTTACCCTTAACTCGGCGCGTACGTTACACGCTTCAATACCACTCTACCCAGTCCCTTCATCCATTTTTCTCCAACGCCGTCCATCCCTTCATATACCCGTCCACTGTAACGCATAATTCCACGGTTTTTGCCGCTCCACTCCCATTCCCTGCTTGCCTCCACGTACGTTGTGTACCGTAGCTCACCCCACTGGTTTACACACTCATGAATCGCTCTTGGATGGACCTTAACTCTCTTCTCGCTCCTCATCATCTTTCTCTCGGTCCTTTTCTCCCCCCAATTTTTTTCATGTGCTTGCTAACCTTACTCTCTCCTCCCTTCCCATCGTTCACCCGCGACCACCACCATCACCGCGCCTGTCGATATCTGTCCTGGTGCTCTCTTGTTTTTTATTTTTGTCTGCATGCCACAATTATCCATAACGGGTCCCCCTGTGCATAGTGCAATAACATTAAACAAGGGAAGTGTTGAGCTAGCTGCATAATCTATTCAGTCTCGTTTCTGCACAGAGCAATCTTGATCATTTCAACTCTTAGTTATCATTCACTGACAAAAAAACAATTCGGATTGAATCTAAATAAATTTTATTGGCGACATCCGCTCTGGGATCCGTATTTGTGCTCTATAAGTAAAACAAATGCTAGGGGGCACTTGTCCTAACCCTCAGTGGGCGTGGTTCTTATGATGTTCTGTGTGGTCAAGCAAGCATTAGTGATATTTACGGTCAATATGTCAGACAATGAGACGTACTCAGATGCACTGAAAAGAATACAAAGTCGAGCGAGGGAAGGAATTGTTAACATGGGATGAATTGTGGTATGTGAGGACCACGTACTTTGGTAGTCGATGGTATACCCAAGTCCAAAGATGGCGAACATGGTGATGACAATGGGTGAGGCCGAGGCATTCTTGCCATTGAAGTAGCGGGCCTTGATACCGCGAGCAGCAGTAGAAGGTGCAGGACCCTTTGGAAGCTTTGAGTAGAATGAGACGAGAGGGCTGAGGTCTGCGCCCTTCCCGGTAGACTGTAAGAGGGGAGGAGAATGAGAGGACGTCGATTGAACTAGATTCAGAGACTCACGAGGATAGACGGAGAGGCGATTTTAGGGGGGACGAGGCCCGACAAGTGTCGACGGACGAGAGATGAATGCATCGCGGGTTCAGGTTCAAGCTAAGTTGCTGGCCAGAAGTGTCGCGCTTGGCCTCGTCGGTATAATATTAGTCAGCAGGCCCCTCCCTGTGTATGACGTAATCACACAACCCCTGCATCGAGCCTCGACGTAGGCCATGCTGGACCAGACATACGACACCGACGTTCTCGAGCCAGAGCCGGTGCGACCTGGCGGGCTCGTGCAGAAAGACAGGGTGAGTGTCCAAGTGGCTTCCTAGGGTTGGGCATTGTCGCTAAACTGCCGCACAGCAACATACTTTTCGCCAACCAGCAAAGCCGTTGGATCCCCCGACGCCACGGACGTCTACCTTGGGTCTGGATCGGTTGGCCATTGAGAAGCGTGCTGCAGCAGCACAAGCAGATGGCTACAGGAAACGACAACGAATGGATAACGGAGAGTCATATTTTAAAGGCACGCTGGTCGTTTGCACTTTCGAAAAATCGCCTCGTCTGACCTGTAAAAAGTCCCATCGCTCCCTGCGTCTCGTACGGGCAACGCGCGTGTGCGTGCTGAAGAGACGCCCTCTCACCCTGGAGGCATCTCCGCGGAGAGTCGCATGAAGCTCGAGGAATACAGACGACAGCGAAACCACCAACGAGGCGAGTTCCACACACCACACCGCTCCGCCTTATCTCATCTCAGATCTGATCCGTCAAAACAGAGGGCATCACCGTGCACCAGGCCAAGAAAGGCGAGCACCCGCCCGGCCTGGACGACTTCAAGCGTCGCTCCAACCGTGAACGCGGCCGCAACCGCGCACAGGGCCGCGATGAGCCCCCACGCGGGTGGGAAATGACGCCGCGCTCGGAGCGCAACGCTCTCAACAGCGACGCGCCCAGCCTGCGCGTCCCGAACGTCAGGTGGGACGCGACCCCGCGCGGCCGGCGCGATGGCGACGCTGGTGGGTGGGCCGGCACGAGCTCGCGGGGCTGGGATGCGCCAACTCCGCGGGCGTCGCGTGGGTCGAGCCCGGAGGATGGGAACATTGAGCTGGACATGCGCGAGTGGGAGGAGGAGCAGGTGCGCCTTGATAGGGACTGGTACATGGGCGCGGAGGAGGGCGGTTTGATTGGCGACGAGGAGCACAACCCGCTTGCGCAGTACGACGACCTCACCGCGGCCAAGCAGGCAGAGATAGCGAAGCGGCCTGCGGTATGTCCCATTTCAAAGCTGTGTGCGTTTGTAGCTGACGACACGACCCAGAAAATCTCTGCCAAACAAGCTCAATATGTATGCGCCCCCCTTCTTTCTTTACGACTAGGACAGGGGGTTGATATTTTGCGCAGAATGCGGACAATGATCTCTGGGAAGCCAATCGCATGGTTACATCTGGCGTCGCAAATCGCAAAGGTGTCGATCTCGATTTCGAAGACGAATCGCAGTCGGCCGTCCATGTGATGGTACACCATCTTAAGCCACCTTTCCTCGACGGTCGTACGGTGTTTACCAAGCAACTCGACCCGATCAACCCTATTCGCGACCCAACGAGCGATATGGCCGTGTTTGCAAAGAAAGGCTCTGCACTCGTGAAAGAAAAGCGCGAGCAGACAGAGCGCGCAAAAGCTGCGGCAAAGATGGCTGCATTAGGTGGTACTTCTCTTGGAAATATCTTGGGCGTCAAGGATGAAGAAGCGGAGGCTGAAGGTGCGTGTCCTCCTTCGTGATTAGACTGGACACTCACGAGGCTGTTCTTGTTATGGGCATTCGCTCACAGCGGAGGCCGAGGCACGGGCAAAGAACGCAACAAAAGAGGACTACAAAGGCGACTCAAAGTTTGCCAGCCACTTGAAGACCTCTGCAGGCGTAAGCACCTTTGCAAGAAGTCGTACGCTTCGGGAGCAGCGCGAGTATCTGCCTGCATTCGCTTGCCGTGAGGATATACTGAGGACCATCCGTGACCATCAAGGTACCGTCACGCTTACTCTCCAACTTGGACGATCCCGTTAATGGTTCTTTCTTGTGTATAGTGGTCATCATAGTCGGCGAGACGGGTTCAGGGAAGACAACGCAACTTTCCCAATTCCTATACGAAGACGGCTACTGCTCCAACGGTCTAATCGGCTGTACGCAGCCGCGTCGCGTAGCAGCCATGTCTGTCGCGAAGCGGGTCAGCGAAGAGATGGAGTGCAAGCTCGGTGCACTCGTGGGTTATGCGATCCGTTTCGAAGATTGTACCTCGGCAGAGACTAAAATCAAATGTGAGTTTTGTATCCGCCGAATGCACTGAACTAACTCTCCATATCACCAACAGACATGACAGATGGCGTCTTACTAAGGGAGTCGTTGAATGAGGGTGACTTGGACCGATATAGCGTCATCATTCTGGACGAGGCCCATGAACGATCCCTCAGTACAGACGTGCTGATGGGTCTTCTAAGGAAAAGTGCGTCTTACCTTTACCTATATCGCTGGCCACTGATTACCTTTTGCAGTCCTTTCACGCCGACGTGATTTGAAACTTATTGTCACGTCTGCGACCATGAATTCAGAGAAGGTACAAACAATCGATGTCTCAGTTTAATGCTTCGTGAAAACTGACAGCTATGTAGTTTTCCAAATTCTATGGAAGTGCTCCCTGCTTCACAATCCCTGGACGTACTTTTCCCGTCGAGACGTTCCACGCAAAGTCACCTTGTGATGATTATGTGGACGGCGCTGTGAAGCAAGTTCTTCAAATTCACCTTTCCCTTCCCCCTGGAGATATACTCGTATTCATGACTGGGCAAGAGGACATTGAGATCACTTGCCAGGTCGTACAAGGTGGGAGGCAATTTTTCAATCCTTTATAAACGCTTACAACAGTTTAGAACGTCTATCACAGTTGGACGACCCAGCCCCATTAGCTGTTCTTCCAATTTATTCTCAAATGCCTGCCGATCTGCAAGCGAAAATCTTTGAGCCTACTGCTGACGGACGGCGCAAGGTCATCGTCGCTACAAACATCGCAGAAACATCACTGACAGGTATGGCACCCTCACGGCGTACGGTGGAAGCACTCACTAACACTTTCCAGTCGACGGTATCTTATACGTCGTTGATTCAGGCTACTCCAAGCTCAAAGTATACAACCCGAAAGTTGGTATGGATGCCCTGCAAATTACACCTATCTCCCAGGCGAACGCGAACCAGCGTACGGGTCGTGCAGGCCGCACAGGGAGTGGCTTCTGTTACCGACTATACACAGAGATGGCCTATCGCAATGAATTGTTTGAGAACACGATTCCTGAGATTCAGCGCACCAACCTTGCGAATACAGTGCTGTTGCTCAAGTCGCTTGGTGTGAAGAATTTGTTAGAATTTGACTTTATGGACCCGCCCCCCCAGGTGAGTCATTGTGCCCCCTAACTGGAGCCAAAATTCTCAATGTATAGTTGTAGGCCAATATCTTAAACTCAATGTACCAGCTCTGGGTGCTCGGTGCCCTTGATAATGTTGGCGATCTAACACCAACTGGGCGTAAAATGTCCGAATTCCCCATGGAGCCGTCCATGGCCAAGATGCTCATCACCTCTGTGGATAATAATTACAAGTGTTCTTCGGAGATGCTAACCATCGTGTCGATGCTGTCTGTGCCGAGTGTTTTCTACCGTCCCAAAGAGCGAGTAGAGGAGGCAGATGCGGCGAGAGACAAGTTCAACGTCCCTGAGAGTGACCATTTGACGTTATTAAACGTTTTTAACCAATGGAAGAATCACGGGTATAGTCGTAACAGTCCCAGGAGGTGGCAGGAGCCATGCTAACCAGAGTTTGCAATAGATACCGGGACGAGTGGGCGATGCGCCATTTCTTGCATCCGAAACTACTCCGCAAGGCGCGAGAAGTGCGCGTGCAACTCGAGGATATCATGAAGTTCCAGAAAATGGAGATCATATCAGCCGGGACCGACTTTGACATTATTCGGTACATATTTTTGTCTACTCACGCCTCTTTAGTGCTAAGGGAGCCCATAGGAAAGCAATATGCGCAGGTTATTTCCACCAGGCAGCAAGGGTAAAGGGCATAGGCGAATTTGTGAACATCCGTTCTGGACTGCCGACGCATCTACACCCCACAAGCGCATTGTCAGGTCTTGGATGTATGTATAGGCATCAAAACCTCGTCCTTTTGATCTCAATCATTGCTAGATACGCCGTCATACGTCATTTACCATGAACTTATTCTCACCTCAAAGGAGTACATGACACAAGTGTCCTCGGTGGATCCATACTGGCTTGGTACGGTGTTTTGAGCCTCTAGCAATTTGCGTTCCGCTGATGTAGCCAACAGCGGAGCTTGGCTCTGTATTCTATTCTGTACGCGAGAAGAATTTTGACGACCGAGGTGCACGGCGGCAAGCAGACCGTGAATTCTCTAAGAAAGCGGAGCTAGAGACTGAGATTGCGAAACAGCGCGAGTACGTTAACGAAGTCTTCTGCCAGCCAGGACGGTTCCCCGAAACTAAACTATATGTAGATACACAAAGAAGGCTGAAGAGGAGGCCCTCGCAATCAAAGCAGCTGGCTCGTCTACCCTACGGATTGCGGTACCAGGAACACCACGTCATGTTGGTGTAGGTTCAGGATCAAGAATCACCGCCACGCCAAGGAAAATGCTAGGTATATAGCGAGCTGTAAAAATTATTTTGCTCTACTACATGCTGTTTAGAGTTGTCTTCATATCATACACCATCTGGTACTACATAGCACACGCAGTTACTGTATACATCTTCTAGAACTGACGAGCACTCATGCTCAGGATCATCCACGACCCGAACAATTGTGAAAGACGATCCCGGTACAATAATAAGCAGGGATAAGCCCGCATGGTAGCCCAGCATGGACATGTGTTAAGTGACATACGGCTGCAAAAAGTATGTCCAGGCTTTAGGCAGGAAGACCAACAAGAAATGGAATAAGCGCACATGCTCGGCGTAGCCTCCTGCATTACTTTCGCCAGATACTTGTAATCCAATATTTCGTATGAGACGCCATGGTATCATGACTTGGCCGACGTATCGTCCAGTAGGATTCTCATCTGTCCCGATCCCGAGGAGGCGATATTCCTCCGTGTTGACGAGGAGGATGTTCAGGTCCTTGTCCGTCCCGACGAAAGTGCCGATAAGTGCGCGGTCGTCCTCGGTGATGACTCGAAGCGTGCCACGAAGGATGCTTCTGAGGTTTCGAATTGCCTCTGTGTCTCGCATCTCGCATCCGAGCTCAAAGCGCCGGAGGGGTGGATGATGACAAGGAAAAGGACGCGATCCACGGACGGGACGCTGTTCCGCGAGGCGCTGGCTCGGCGCGCGGAACGACTTCTGACTGACGCCGAGTGATTGATGGGCGATGCGATGAATCCGTTCGAGAGCAACGCCGCGTTGAACATGCAGGGCCAATACACGTCCTCGGACACACACAAATACTCCGTCATCCTCCCGACCTACAACGAGCGCGAGAACTTGCCCATCATCATATGGCTCCTCGCCAAGACTTTCAGCGAAAAGTGCGTGCTGGCCTTTTTGCTTTTTTTCGTTGGGTCCTTTGCAGCTGACGTGTGCCGTGCAAGTGTGTAGTGATCTTGCCTGGGAAGTGATCGTCGTCGACGATAACAGCCCAGATGGGACACAAGAGGTTGCGAGGCAGCTGGCTGCCACGTACGGCGAGGACAAGATCGTGCTCAAGCCACGGGCGGGCAAGCTGGGCCTCGGGTACGTCGTCGTCTCCAGCGTGGTGGGCCGTCGCGCACTCTCTCACTCACCCTGGACGATGGGGCAGGACCGCGTATATCCACGGCCTCAACTTTTGCACGGGGGACTTTGTGATCATCATGGACGCCGACTTTTCTCACCACGTACGCACGGAGGCCGTTGATCTCTCTCCCGCTCAGCTCGACATGGCTGACGTCCTTACTCTGCCCACGCCAGCCAAAGTTTATACCCCAGTTCATCCGGTCAGCTTTTATACCATCCGTGCGTATGTTGTCCGAGGGCTAATTGTGGTGCGACGGCAGTTTACAGCAAGCGCATAACCTCGACATCGTCACCGGCACACGATACAGCACGACGTCCAGCCCGCCCATGTCCGGCACAAAACCCGGCGGCGTCCATGGGTGGGACCTCAAACGCAAGTTCGTCTCCCGTGGCGCCAACTTCCTCGCGGATACCGTCCTCAACCCGGGCGTCAGCGACCTCACGGGCTCATTCCGCTTGTACAAGATTGCCGTGTTGAGGCACATCATCACGCTCACCGTCTCGCGTGGCTATGTCTTCCAGATGGAAATGATGGTGCGCGCCCGTGCGCTCGGATACACGGTTGGTGAGGTACCAATCACGTTCGTGGATCGGATATTTGGGACGAGCAAGCTCGGTGCAGACGAGGTCGTCCAGTATGCCAAGGGTGTCTGGACGCTGTTTACAACCGTGTAGGCGAGTAGTCACTCTATTCTGTTCTATGATCGTAGAGATAGTATCGTATTTTATTTTATTTCGGTCTTGCTGGATTCGAAAACCTTCGCATTGCAACTCCCATAAAAACCTGCGGCAATGAGGACTTCCGCATCGTCATGGAGCATAGTCACCACTCTGCCCAATCAATTTTGCAGACGTTTTTGCATCCAAGAAAAGTTCGTTCATCTCGCTTATGTCTTCAAGCTCAAGGTGATCACGCCCAGCCAGTCTCGCGAGAATCGACGCGGGAGTCAATAGTTGTATCGCGTACCTACGGCAAGAACAAGAGCATCAGCAGGTATTGATGGGTCTCATGATTGACCTTACCGAAGAGAGGACCTCTCGCCCTCAGATGCGAGTTTATCAATGACGCCTTCGCCAAGTTTGAGGCCTTCGGTATTCGCACGAAGTTGAACTACTTTAGCAACTTGGTCACGGGTGTAACCATCTGTTTTTACGATCAAGCAGCTATTAGCGACAATGAGAAAGAAGCATCATGAGGGAGTAATGACTAGGGCAAACCGATCTAAGAGGTCGGTAGGAATGCCATGTGGGGCGACAATATCGGTTGTCCCACGCACAACGGAATTGCCTCGGTTGGTGGCAAGGATCACTGTGGGCGCCATGGGGGACTCGAGTAGGGCGTTGAGGTACGTAAAGCATTCAATGTCAAGCATGTGGACCTGATGGATTGAATAGTTATTATAGGGGCCGAGAGTTCAACGAGCAGATAGCGCACTTCATCAATAAAAACGACGCCGGGAACAACTTCCGCAACACCCTGGTCAACGTAGCTCTGGACGACCTTGTTGACCTCTCGTCGTAATTTTTCAGTTACCTCCGTCCTGCCACTTTTTACGAGACTGCCCATGACGCTCATGATATCCTGTCCGCCCTGTGGCCGCGCATTTGCCGCGTCGAGGTCGCCCAGTGTGACGTCTTGTACAAGCTCCTTGCGCTTGTGAACATCGCCCTTGGGAAGAGGTACGTATGTCTCTGACTCCAAGTCATATGAAGAGGCGTAGGCATCTGAGCGGCCGACGCGCTGAGATTTGTTATGTGTCCGTCAACAAGAGGAAAAGACAATTGGCATGGCATACCTTTACGGCGCCTGTATTAGCTTCAATATAGATCACATCCCCAACGAGGATCTTTTCTTTGAGGATAGCCTCGTAAATAGTTGGGTCAAGACGCAGTTGCTTGGTTCCCTTGACCGTCTTGAGGCCGACGATGACATGAGAGACGGTCTTGCCATAACCGCTGAGTGGATTTTCGGCCTCTGATGGCGTGAGCTCGGTCACTTCGCCTTCATAAACCTCCTTTGTCTCCTTTATCCGCAGCCCTGAAGAAGACACTGTGAACAACGCGAGAAAGGAGCAAA
The DNA here is from genome assembly GCA_003315975.1 of Lactifluus echinatus. Lineage (NCBI taxonomy): Eukaryota > Fungi > Basidiomycota > Agaricomycetes > Russulales > Russulaceae > Lactifluus > Lactifluus echinatus. The sequence continues at coordinate 48,579 of QFEA01009504.1, forward strand.
GCAAAGACGCGTATGCGCACCGATAGCACGCCGGAAGGCTTCTGCGAGTACCTCTGTCTTTTTGACCTCTACGGAGTACACCTCCGAGCCGACCATAGGACAAAATGGCACCTTTGCGCCAAGTTCATGTGAAATGGCCAACGCGAGCGCAGTCTTGCCCGTGCCCGGTGCGCCAACGAGGAGCAGCGCGCGTCCAGAGAACTTTCGCGATTTCACAAGCTCAACGACCACACCGCACGCCTTGCGGTGCCTCGTGATGAGAGATACGGTTAAGAAGAGGGCGAGTTTGAGATGCGTACCTCGCGCGCATTGTTCTGACCAACGAAACCGGCGCCGTCGGTGGTCGCGAATCCTTCGGGAGTGAGACCGAGGGCCTTGATATGTGAATGAGGCGCAATGCGGGTCGTCCGCGCCAAAGAAGCCGTCGAGGGTGGCGGAAAAGCGCTGTGTGTGGGCGGCGCAGATGTCGAAGGCGTGGCGGATGTTGAGGCTTTCATCGTAGTCGTGGTTGAGAGCAAGGGGCCGAGTTGCTGCTTCACTGCACTGGTCGATGGCGCTCACGACTGGCAGGTAAGCAAGGTTAGTCGCTGACCACGATGTCCTCACTCCTCCGCCTCGCGCGCACGCCTCCTTGCCGTCGCTCACTCCTCGCCCAATACATTACATCAAATTCATCTCAGTATTATCTCTCGTGGAGGACACTGCACAAAGCTGCAACCACCCCGACACCTGCAGTTCTGCGTCGCTCGCCGACAGTGGAGGACATCAACGCCGCAGAACTCGATGTAGAGCCTCTCCCCAAAAGAGATGCCCGATTGGCTCTGACAGAGCGCGCAGCAGAGGTTCGCTGCCAGTTTATCCGGTCGAGTCGGTGATTAATTAACACATGGATGTGTTGGTAGCAACTCGGTCGGATATCTTCTCAAGAGAAGCATGCGGGCTCAGCCCTCCGAATATCCGTCGAGTCGGGCGGGTGCCATGGCTATCAATACAAAATGGAGCTCACACAGCATAGCACACCAGACGACTAGTATGCTGATACCTGTCGTCATCTTCCGATTTCGCGAAACTGAGAAACATGATATTCTGATATTCTCCAGTGAGTTTGTGCACCCTGTTGTAACACAGGCGCGCATCATCGTGGACGTAGTCTCTCTCACCCTCTTACGAGGTTCCACCGTCGACTTCGCTACTGAGCTCATTGGGAGCTCATTCCGTGTTGTCGATAACCCACAGGCGGTTGGTACCGGCTGTGGATGTGGCGTTAGCTGGGAGGCGAAGATTTGACTATTTTTATTTATTAAAGACATCCGCATTTATGTAGCGCGATCGGATACATGGTACAAAGACGCACTCATGCTTGAACGCAGAGCATAAAGCTTAAACTGGAGACTACTAATAATGTCACTAATCTGTATAGGTTATGTGTCCGTGGTACGGCATGGTGCGCGTCCTCGTTTTTAAGCCTCCAACACGCTACAGCATTATTCATGTAGCGACCGGGCGCTGTCTTATTATTGAGTCGTCTGCATAAATAATTTGCCTACATTCCCCTTCAGCACAAGTAACACTCTGCTTATTCATATCTAGTAGCCAAGTCAGGCCAAGTGACGTCCGCGCTAGTGATTGCTCCCTTCTAGTTTTTTCTAGGTTATTCTTCATTCAAACAGTTTACAGGCATCAAATTTGCCATTCTCATTGCTTACCACTCGGGAATACTGAGACGGCTGAATGGTCGCATGACCCATTGAAGAGGTATTCTATGGCATTTGTGAAGCATTAAATCGACCAGCTGTTCGGGCCAATACTGCCGACGAATACGTATCTTCTCCCGAACAGGTCCTTACTAGAGATGGTTGTCACGGACAAGGATTATCACATCCACATTTCGCCACATATCATGTCACGGCGGTAAATCTGTAATGATGCTACTATAGACAGTAATTTGCGACACGGCCTGGAGTAAATGCGCCTTGCATGGTCTCACACCACTCGTGCTCTGCGAAGTAGGGCTCAAAGGGAACCTACTGGTAGGAACTCATCCTTGGCCTGGCTACAAATCCTATCTCTTCTGCTTGGTTCACGCGCCGTCTCCTGTCACGTTTACAAGTTATCATCTAGTGGCCAACATTCCGCTATACATATACCCAGCCCCACTATTCATCTTCTATCTTATCACATAGGAAACTCCCAGTGCTCGCCGTGTCGCGTCCATATTAGTGCCGTCCTTGGTGCTTGTGGACATTGTCTTGGGTCCATTCTAAAGGCTTTTGTGAGTCCTCGCTTCCTCACCCATGCGATCTACTTATGATAGGATGTTGGAATCTTTGCAACTGGCACTTCTCATACATGGATGCTATTTGGCTGGCGTAACCAACTTTGGCAACTTTACCGCAGACTTACAGTCCCCATGATTTGTATAAAATACTGCGAACCGTTCTTTTGTTTGTCAACCATCGAAGTATTCGCCCCCGTCCCTGCCCTCGAAGATCTGACAACTGCTGCGCGTTATAAATGCAGAGCCAACCACAAAAACCTCGGTTGCGTGTTCATGACGGGCGCATGACCAGCCCCAACATGGCAAGGACGGGGAGTAATGAGAAACGTTGGCATTAATTGGTGCATCACTATGAAATTCATTCACGGGAAGGGTGGATGTTCTTGTCACAGAACAATCTTGGGAATGTATTTTACATCGAAAATACGTCGGTAAGACTCTTCTCTAGTTCGGAATGGCAATCATCTTTTGGTGCCTAATCGCCGCTGGCTTGTCGTGATGTACCGCGATCACCTTTAGTCCGCCTGGTTGAGAAGGTCAATCGATCCACGCGACTCTATCGCCCTGTCATCATCTCGACGTCAGCGACAGTTGATTCAGGTTTTATTTCTTTGAGCACAGTTGGTAAGCGAGGGTCAGTGTGAAGAAAGAGAGGTTGTGAGAAACATGATCAAAAGGAAGGCAAGCGTCAGCATGTACAGAACCGACGCCGATCTCAGATACGTACTGTACACACCCGCATATGTCTTCCCTGCCCTAATATCTCATATCTCGTTCTGAGGTTCTATCCGAGTCATCGTTTATATTGAGCTATGAAACGGCCTGTCTTGCCCCAACGCATCCGTCCTATCCGTCCTTCCTTCTTCCTCAAAAACCCACGTGAACCTCCAACGAGCTCCAACTTCCACCTTGCTCTTTTTTATTTTTTATTTTATTTTATTTTATTTTTCGCTCCTAAATACAGTTAATAACCCACATTTGGGCCCTGACTAGGCCTGACTACAACTGACTACGACGTCTCTGCCTCTCGAATATGCTTGCCTGTCTATATCATGTAAAGCGACGAAGTGAAGGCTACTCAGCTTAACTGGGTCATCTGCCGAGATCGCCATACGTATACACTATGCAAAGATTCACTGTAACAAATGCTCTTAATGCGGAAACGCTTGTATGTGGTAGAGCTTCATTATTTTTGTTTCTACGATAGGTCAACAGACAGAATGCATAGCGACGTAGGCACTGTCCTATTACTTACTGGAATCTTTGCGCGTATTCCCATTAGCAAGACATCAACCTCACCCTTCCAGCAGGTATGATTAGAAAGATGGTCACGCGCCGTGTCCTGCTTGTTCATTCCCGTAGTCAGGGGCGACGCATGGCAATACCACACGTGGCTGATGTGAGTGATTACTCCCTGCTCCCACTTTCTACGATAGAGTATTCTACACTTGCACAATCTGCAGGCTTAAACTTGTCGTGAACATAGCGTTCGGATGCTAACTATTCCGAGTCGAAGTTACCAAGATAGCTGGATGTTTGAGTCCTCAGCGCCTGTGGAGAGATATTTCACGATCACCTTGCTTACTATGGGCGTATGCTAGTATGCAACATTCGAAGTTCTGACTACCAACTATTTGTTTTCATATGATCCCAGACGAATACGTATCTTATTGTGAATGAGTCTTCACCTCGCGACATCCAAGAGCAAGAGCACTGGCTAATAACCCAGTCAGTTGTCACGAACACGCGGGGGTCGTCACGGCCACAATCAAAGACTGATCATCAACCAAATCTAATGTCTCCATATGACGCATCACGCTGGTGGTTGTGATTGTAAATCTGGAAACTTGACTGGAATTCTGACATGATCTCGTGTTTTAATCGCACTCGCATCACAGGATGCTCGGCAAACTGAGACCCACCTGACCCCGAATGCTCCTTTGTCCTGCCTTGTCCATGTAAGCAGTTCTCTGTTCGCCTAATTCGGACTCGGGACCTATAGCTACAACGACAACGACTCAGAAGTCTGGTTCCACGACGCTCTATCATCATATGAGATCGTTGCCACGGTTAACTCGGACGCTTTGTATTTTTGGTATTCGATGTAGTGGATGACGGCACCTCCTTTGAGCCCATACAAATTGGCGTTCATTGGCGTCCACTCAACGGTTTCGGACACACATCCCCAACGTCTCTATCCATCCTTTTAACCATCCATCGATTACACGCACATCTCGAAGCTTGTTTTACGCTAATGCATTCACGTGTGCTTTCTGACTATGTCTTGGGGCCTTTCTTTCTTGGTGTTGTATTGTCGTCAATGTACGGGGGGTCTTCCTCATTTGTCGAGAAGAGATGTCAGGTTGACGAAGCAGATGCAGATTGTACGGTGTGATATGGCTGCAGGTCTGCACATACTTTTCTCGCCGTTGTGAGAATGACGGGCCCTTCCTAAAACTCTTTGTGAGTGCTCACTCCTTTCCAACCACGAGATCTACTTATGGCACCTGGCCCAGGTTGCAATGCTCTTGTATGATTACGCCATTCTCCTCATCAAGATATCTTATAATAAGCAGGGTGTTGGAATCCTTGCAACTGATACTTTCGGTTCACGGATACTATTTAGTTGGGGTGACGAACTTTGGCAATTTCGTGGCCGACCTTAAAGCTCCATGGTATGCATAAATTCCTGTAGACCCTGATCTTTATATTAAACCCGAGGGTCACTGGCGTAACAGGAGTCTTCCTGTCATGGCCTTTATCGGATGTATGTCATCCAAATCAAAGTCCGGATCACTAATGACAGTTATTCTATCTCAGTTATTCTTTCCGTTGTCATCCAACAGTACGCTCCTTACACCGTCCGGATGCTGCGTCATCTCACATTGAATGTCGTATCAGGTTTTATGCTTGGAGAATTTACAAGTGTATGTGCATCCAGGTTTGACTCTGGTCAATAGCGGATTCCTTACTATTATTGTGGGACAGTGAGCAAGGGCAAAATTTGGCTACCCGTCCTCATCGTAATTATACCCTTTTGCGTAGGAATCTGATTTCGTTGATGATTTATTATTAGGTTATCATGTCTTTGACTGAGCTAGGTACGCCCCATCTCCCGTCGTTTACCGTGAAGGCTTATTTGTCCTGATAGCGTTTGCAATCGGTGTGCAATGAATCGTCTTCCAGTGTGTAGGCCTGACATCTTCGTATCTTCTGTGTTTAGTTTACCTTGTCCAATGGTAAGTGAGCTTAATATCTAAACTGCGAGTAGCTTATGATTCTCTCAGTTTTCTATTTCCTAATTACAACCAAGCGGCTGTTCATATTGTATTTCGTTTTTCCCTCTCATCCGTCTTTCTGTCATCAAATCTTCTCGCTTGCAGCCGATTATTATTTCTGGCCTCTCAACGGGAGTAGCGTGCGATATGATCATCACTTCAGGTATGGTGTACTATTTAGTTGCACAACGCTCAAAGTGGAAGCGGTGGGTAAACCCGCAATGTGTTATACAATTGTGCGAGTAACTATGGCATCCCGCAGGACAAATACATCACCGACCACAATACTCGCGATCTACTGCATTAGCAGTGGGGCCCTCACGTTGTTCGTTGCATGCTCATACCCTCTCTGTTCAGTCATAACATTTCTTGCAGAGTATTCTCGATATCATGTCTCGTCACCGTTCGTATTTTCCGTGTGCTCCTAGTCTAGTTATGCATATCGTACTGACTACGCCTAGTTCATGTACTACTCTCGTACGCTCGTATACGCCCCGTTTTTCTTCATCCGCTCCCGCCTCTACTCTTGCTCTTTTATGATCATGTGTGTCCTCACATTCCTCTCCATTCATTCATGCCCTCACGACCGTCTTTTTTGACTGCAGACTCAACTTCCGCGACCACATTCGCACTGCGTTCAAAACGAATGTTGAGTCTGCAGTCGCTATTGCGGTCTCTGTATCCACGTCTACCACAAGTACTGGTGCTGGCACCATGGACATTGACATCAACAGTCTTCACGCATCTCTGAAAAGTACGCCTTGCTGAGGCAGGAGGGACGGGTGTTTTCAGGATGGATTCTACCGAAGGGGGATATGAGGGCATGCCGTGACCCTCTTCCGAAGCGTGGTTACGGCGTGCTCCTGTTTGCCTTGCATTAATATCAGACCCGGGGAATAGAATTCTCCGTGGAACTGAATTGCGAAGGGCGAGGTTCTCGTCCTTTTTCAACTGTATGGTTTGTGTTTATTCCTGCCTCTTTCATTTGATACACGACGGAATATAGTCTGCACCTGTGGCGACTTCGTCAATCGCCATGTCTTTTGTAAGATACCTTTTCGCAGAAAGGCGTATATACTATACATCTGCTAGTGAGTTGATGGACAGTTGGGACCATAGACTCGTTTATGAGGAAAGCCACCTGAAAGTTGGCCCCAGATTCAAGTCTGCGTGTTATTATAGTGGTATTCAAAGGGTGAGGTAATCCACAGGACCACGCCCAAAAGCGCAGAATCCTCTGCACTCGTGAAGAGTAGCACCACTCCAAGACAGTTGAGTGTTCACTTATCTGTTCTTGTAAGAGTGAGAACTCAGTTGGTAGAAGTCCTTTTGTTCTGCTTGCGAATAGAGCCATCCGATCCGGATAAGTTGGTGCCCTCGTCGAGTGGGTTTTGACGAAGAGTAGAGATGTTGTATTATTACCCGAAGTGCCGTAGTCTAACCCAAACACGCGTCGCATAACCGTACGCGTACTCTTCAGGGAGGGGGAGCTGAAGAAGAGAAAAAGAAATTGAGAAAAGGGAGTGACGGCGTGCGTGGTTGCCAGTGAGTTAGAGAACAGCTAGATGTTGGTACTCCCTGAATTACCTGTCCTTACCAGAGAACTTTAAGCTAAGTATCGGGGATCAGGGGTGAGTAGGAAACGAAACCGAGAAATGGAGAGAAAGAGGGTAGAAATGGTTAGTATCAACCACAGTCCGCATAAGACTGGTGCGTCGTTCCTGTACTACGGAATTACACCCAACCGGTGCACCATTTTGACCCTCTCCACATACCACATCACCCTAAATCAACCCTTATTCTTCTTCCTTAATAATTGGGATGATATCAATCGTGTTTGGGCTGAAGCTCATGTCATGCAACTTGAACTAGAGTCTGAGCTGTGCCCATTACTTGTCCCTATATTTCGAGCATCAAAGGATAAAATTGATCCCTCAGCATCACTGCCAGTGGCAGCTGATAGAGGTCAGGGCAAGGCTATGGTGATCGTGGCTGATCATGATTCTTTTTTGTTTTGTTTGCAGGCAGAGCATTATTATGTAATAACAAGAATTAATCATTTCATCACTTGAACAACGTTTATAACGTAACCACAACCACGACAGATTGGCCATATTTCCGGATACCTTATTGTTACTCTATGTTTCAGAGAGGGATCTTCATGTCGTTAGTGTTCGGTCTCCTCTAATGAGGAGTTTTACCATCCACTGGCACACGTTCAAGTTCCTTTCAGCGCTGTTTCATTGAATTTCCGAATCTGCTTTTATTACGGAAATGCGCCCATTGAAGCACCATTGGATTCTCATATTTCTGGGCCATATCCTTTCGCTGCACTTCGTTTTGTTTCTGTGCCGGTTTCCCTGTTCCTTCTATGTGTGCGTGGCCTGCCTGTTTAACATACTGTCAGCACGTAATTGTGCTTACCTTTTGACCATCCGAGTTCCATCGCTGTCTTTTAAAGTTCGCTATGATATGCTCAGGCTGCACTGGCTTCGTGAGTTCTGATCGGATCGCGACTTCTTTGTCAATGTGGAGACTGATTGTCTTAATTAGATGCAAAACTAGAAGTATGTTCCTGATAGCCTGGTATATTAGCCTCACCCCCACTCCTACATCTTCGTTGTGCCCAGAACTATCTGCATAAAACTTGCCCATCCTTTCACCGCAGCGTCAACTGTTGTCGAGGTCTCGTGGCTCGCCATGCCGTCGTTCGCCTGAAATTAATGTAGCAGGACTTTCCTTGTAACGAGCCAATTATGTGGAATGTCACCACCCGATCTGATGTAACAACACCATCGGTAATTTGCAGCACAGCACTACTACACATTCCCATAGCATAGCCTACACCTAGCCTATCCCTTCCCGTCGTGCACCAACACGCACCCCCACGAAGTTGATCATCTACGCAGCATATAACCTCCATACAATTGACTCCACAGCAGAGCACGTCTTTGCAGTCACATTACACGATATGATGCGTGGGGACTTGACTTTACAGTACGGAGTGAAACTTGTCCAAAGGCCTTAGGCCTAAACGTGCCGCATCTGCGTGAGACAAGCCACTCCAAAATCCTTTACGCTCATTCGTCTGTATTGTCATAGTTGTGAGACCCGTGCTGGCTATGGCCACCTCTTACAATACGTTAGTCGCATCTGTCCTTCTCGTTCTTCAAGCTCGTCAATAAAATACAAGCGCAAATTTCCTTTTTCTGGATATAATTCGATTACGTATTGATTCCCACGAACCGGAGGGCCAAATGTAAGCCGTAACCGTTCCGTTCCTTCATCAATGATTTACGGCGCGGAATCAGATATCAGATCCAAATCCAAATGTTTCTGCACGCTACACATCATGTCACTGAAATATGTAAGCCAATCTGGACTGGCTTTTTGATGAGGCCGACACGACCTTTAGGTGCCTCGAGTCATTGGCCCGGCGCACCGTGACCGCAACTTTAAGTTGAGGCCGAGATCTTCACCACCTTTTATAGGCAACTCATCCTTGGCCTGCCTATAGACGTCTATCTGTTCTCCTTGATTTAGGCAATCATCCCCTGGTCACCTTATTGGGAACACGTTACGGCAAAATTTAGGGTTTCATGAATTCATGAAATCCATTCTGGCTCGCAGTGTGGGATAGTTGTCAGGGATGATTCAACTCTGACCGACGTATCAGTTGTCACAACTGATATGTTTGGTCTTTCCGATGCAGTCCTTCGCAATCCTTTGTGAATTTCAGTAACAATTCCGAGCCCATGCAAGCTATCATTCGGTGGCGTCCGTTCTATAATACTCACGACCCATTTACCCAACCTATCCATTGTCCCAGGCAGATCTCAGTGCTCCTCTTATCGCGCTTGTATTAATGCACTCCCCGATTTCTCTTGAGAATGTCTTGGCTCCATTCTTCCTTGGTCTTGTATTCTCGACAATGTGCGAGGCCACCTGAGAGCTCACTGTCGACAGACACCTGACGAAGCACACGCAGATTGCACGGCGTTATATGGCTACAAGTCTACACATACTTTTCTCGCCACTGTAAGAATGACAGGCTCGTTTTAAAACTATTTGTTGGTGCTCTCTTCTCTCCCTTCCTGCGATATATTGATAGCACTGCGCCCAGGTTGCACTGCTCCTGTAAGATTATACCACTTCCATCGTTAACATATCTTACTGTGAGCTTGTGAGCAGGATATTGGATTCTGTACAACTGGCGCTTCTTGCACATGGATATTTCTTGGTGGGGGTGTCAAACTTTGGCGATTTTCGTGCAGATCTTAAAGCTCCGTGGTGTGTAAACTTCTCGTGGACTTTAATCTTGATTTCCAACTCGACGGCCACTGGGACACAGGAGTCTTCCCGTTATGGCCTTTATTGGACGTATGTATGCCTTCCCAAGTCAAAGTCCGTATACCGAGTGACAGGTGCTCTACGCCAGTTGCTCATTCGATTGCCGTGCAGCAGTACGCCCCTCTCTCCTCTGTCTGATTTACATTGAACTTCGTATCAGGTTCTATGCTTGGAGGATATACAAGCGTACGTGTCTTTGAGTCGCCCCTCTTATCGATGGTGGATGCCTTAGTTATCTTGTGGGACAGTGAGCATGAGGAAGATTTACATCCCCATCCTCATTGTAATTTTGTATTTTGCGGTGGGCATCTACTGGTTCATTGATGATTTCTTCCTAGGTGGTCATGACCCTTGCTGAACTAGGTAGGTCCCATCTTTATCGTTCACCGACGTTTTTTGCGGAGGCTAATCATTCTGATAGCGCTTGGAATCGGTGCGCGACGGATCATCTTCCAATCGCGAACTAATACGACTCTAACCCCATTGCCTCCGCTATGCCTAGTTTATGTTGTCCAGTGGCAAGTCCCAGCTTGCTACCCGTACTGCAACGCGTCTTATGATTCTCTCAGCTTTCGATTTCCTCATTACAGCCAAGCGACAGTTCAGATTGTATTCAATTTTCGTCGCTTATTCTCTCGTTGTGTTGCTCAATCTCATTGCGCGCAGCCGGTCACTACTTGTATCCTCTCAGTAGAGGCGGTGTGCGATATGACCATAACCTCAAGTATGGTGTACTATATTGTCTTACAACGCGTGGAATGGAAGCGGTGAGTGAACCAGCAATGCACCATACGATGTTTGAGTAGATGTGACTGACGCTTCGAATTCGCAGGGTAAAAACCTCACCTACCACGATACTCGCGGTCTACTGCATCAACAGCGGGGCCCTCACACTGTTCGTAACCGCTTATAATTCTTTCTAGCCTACTGTGACACCCCCGCAGAGTATTTACGATCTTATGTCTTGTCACCGTTCGTGTTTCTATGGTGGGCTCACCGTATCCTGCTGACCACAAAACAGTTCATACGGTACTCTCGTACGCTCATCTACGCTCCATTCTTCATCGTCCTTGTGCGGTTCTACATCTGCGCTTTCATAGCCTTGTACGTCCATGGCTTCTCGTCCGCCGGTATATGCTCTCACGGACACCATCTATTCGATCGCAGACTCAATTCCCGCAGCCGCATTCGTGCTGCTTTTGATGAGGATGCCGGATCTGATGTCATTGTTGCTGTCTCCGAATTCAAGTCTACCACGGACCGGGGCGCTGGCCCCGCTACAGATGTTGGCCATGGCGCCGACATCCCTAACCCATCGCAGATGGATGAATTGCGGTTCGCTAAAGAGAGCACGATAGGCATTTGCACAAAGGACTCTGCCAGAGCGGGATGCTCTTCCGAAGTGTGATCGTGTCGGGCACTTACCCTTCCTCTCTCTATGGTTCAAAATTATATCATACACGATCTGATATGATATGAGTTCGGCATGTCATTGAATTGTATATCGGACGATTTGCCTCTCGTTATGTCCTTTGTACGATACCGGCTCGTAGCGGGTCCTTTGTAACAAATGTACGTTTGTACCAATAGAGTCGTTCGAGACAGTCACTGGACAGCTACCCTCTGAATTAGGGTGTTGTAATGATTTTCCAACTAAGAATGAACTTGTCCAAAGTTCCATGCCTAAAAGTGTGAGGTCTTCGCGCTGCATGATCTCCATCCCAGAACCGAAAGTTCTATCCCTCCAGGATAACTTCACCTTCATTTGTCTGTATAGTCGTCACAGTGAGTACTGAGCTGGCGATGTTCTTCCATCTTGCTCGTGAATAGGGTCATTTTCGAACAAATCAGCACCTCATCCAGCGTATGCCGACGGAGAGTAGGTCAGCTTTATTATTATCCCAAGTAGCGTAGTCTAACCCAAAGATATGGCATATAACTCTTACGCATACTTCTTCACGCTCTTCAAAGCGGCGTACGGGTCCGGCTTCGGGGGGTATCCATACCGGGGCTCCGGTTTTTCTGCACAATGGATGAGTCTAGTATCTACTTCTCGGACCAGAGGGGGAAGAGGTCCTTACTGATGACTTCTCTCCAGATCCTTGAGCTCTCCTCGTCCCAGACAGCCCTCCACATAAATGCGCCACCGCCATCAACCCGGAGCTGGTGTTCCTCCACAAACTTCCGAACGTCGAAGGCATCTCGTTCAAGAGGGCTGGATGGTAGCGAGAGCTTGGCGACTGGGTCTGCATGGGGAAGTAATAGCAGAACGTAGCGATGATATGGCGTCCCCCGCGCGGGGTGCGGGGGAAGGTAGGGCGTATGCACAGCCGGGGGAAGTAAACCAGATGAGGTGGCAGAGAGCGTGATGTTCGGCCTATTACAAACATTACATCACGTCGCATATATAAGTAGAATAGACAAACGTACTGCAGCCAATGGAGGTAGGTCTTGAGTGATTGATTCTCCTCGTCAGGAACATCTGCAACGATTCCATTTCAAATGGACCGAATTTGACAGGCGAGGCACTCACCGGGGTCGACCATGAGCAAAGTGTAGAGCCGAGGCTCTGGATGGAATACTGTCGTGTAAAGTTTGGGCGAGCGGCGCGTCTCAATGTAACTCACTCAGTACCAATCAATACGCAGCCTTCAAATGCAAATATACCTGTTCGTTCATCAGGAACACACCCGCTTCGACAGGTGCGGTCTTTCTCTTTGCCCTTGCACGAAGGACAACATTCTTCGGCGGAGCAACCGGAAAGACCACACGGAGGTCAACGCTGGGCTGGAGCTGAGGAAGGATGTCAGGAATAACATGCATCTGGTAGAGGCGCTCCATCTCAAGTTACGGTGTTAGTGTAGATGACGGTGAAAAGGATAGAAGTAGCGCACGAGCAGGTCGAGTGCCCCCTCGTTCCGCCAGCGCTGTTCAATGAGGTGACGATAGACTTTCTGGCTCATATCCGCTGCAAATTACAGCGTCAATTGGATCCCAGCAGGGTTGAACAAAAACACATACCCATGCCATTAGCGGCCTTCCACCTCACTTCCGGCAAATTTACCTGTGCCATAATCTCCAGCACGTCCAGCCTTTTTTTTGCGTCCTCGACACCTTCAGTGGGGACCTCCCCTTTCTCCAGACTCGATCGAAGCGCATCAGCTTCCGCCTGTACAGCAGCTGCATCTGCACGAATGTAGGCGACCGCTTCGTCGTATGCAGGAATGAAACCGGGTGGGACTGGGGCGTTCCATTCGCGGGGTCTTTCGAGGCTGATACTCGGGCGAATTGGCGAATATTTAGGGTTCCTACGACCCTGCGTCTTGCGCTTTGGTGAAGGAATGGGAACTGGAGCAGGTGCCGAGACGGATGGGTCGACAATAGGCGGAGATGTAGACGTTGCAGCCGAGAGGATTTCAAGCGTTGAGTTTGCCCTTGCTAGTGGCACTCGCAGGGTGCGAAGCCGAGCGACAGTGAACATGACCAAGGCTCTCTCCTCTTTACTGTGGATCGCGTCGCGGTAGCTGGTCGCTTTCCAGCTGTCAGACACACGTGACTTATCCCTCAACCCCAATATAAAAATTGATCGACATTGTCCTATTGCCATTGATTTTTATGGCAAGATGGCCGAGTGGTCTAAGGCGTGTGACTCAAGCGAAAGCTTGCCTGAGTGCCTCAGGTTTCTCATCTGCGTATGCAGGCAGGGGTTCGAATCCCCTTCTTGTCAACTTTTTATTCCTCCCTTCCATCACACAAAGACACACAAACAAAGAAATAATAACACTGTACATAGAAAATATGAAATACACTGAGCCTGTTCCATGTCTATACTATGACCAGGTCACTTTACTATGGGGTTGACTCCCCGGGCGGAGAGGTAGTCCTTGGCAGCACTAGTAGACTGGTCCATGTGTTGTTTAATTAGCACTCTGTCAGAAAGAAAGGCACGGCAATAGACTGACCAAACCTTTAATGAGCTCGTAGATGCTCTTGTCATGAAAACGTAGCCCAGTAATTGGGTCCGTGTACGGTGCCTGAGCGGAATTCCTTCAAAATGAGAACAAGTATGAAAATAATCAACGTACTTCTAAACCAGTAATATCGCAATAGCGACGTTGAGGTAGCACCGACGGTGGTGCCTCGATAGATAGATCTTAAAGCTCCCGTCTCAGCATAGCGAACGCAGGGTTCGAAGTTTCATCAGGTCACTCACACGAGGGCATATCATCTTCCACCGCAGCAGCAGCACCATCGACCTCCATAGCCTCCTCGCGCTCCATTCTCCGCCTCTCCCTCTCCAACCTTTCCCGCTCGCGCTCCTGCCCAAGAACCGTTTTCAAGTTTTTAGTACGGCGGCTCGCATTCTTCGTATAGGCATGGTTCTTAAACGGCCGCGGGGCAGACAGAATAGATAGTTGCTCCGCCAGGGTCTAGCGTGGTGAGCTGGGGTGGGTTCGAACGGGTTAAATATAGATGGTGCGCACCGGAATCTGAGGTGTTGCGGTACCTTCCGTGCTCGGCGCGGCGGACGGCTTTTTTCGTGTAGACCCCTTTGGTGGCCTATAGACTCATAAGAGCACTTGAGTTCCACGCGAGAGCAAGAGAAAATGAGGCGCACATTCTGAGGGGAGAGTGTGGCGGTTGAGAGAGAAAAGTCCGAACGCGTGGGTG